>JASAMX010018655.1:0-18667 GCA_030248175.1 Microlaimidae sp. YZB2_3 | reverse complement strand
TAAAACTAGTTAAAAAAGTACAAAATTTAGTCATATGAAAGCGAATCATTAAGGGGGAGGGAGGTGTTTATGAAAGTAAAATTTTTTTTATAATCTCGCCAAAATTTTTTTTCGAACTAAAAGAAAGCAATAAGATTCTATCAGCAGTAGTGAATTTTAAGAAAAGCTGACGGTAGCAACAGAAAAACGATAATCTTATATTGACAATTAAAAATAATATTTTTGTTACAAAACTCCGCCAAAAAGAAAATTGCCCAAAAATTTTATTTGTTAAATAATTAAGAAAAACTTGATTTTTTTTAGTTTTGTACAAAGTCTTTATAAATGATTTTTTTTTCAGAATTGGCTATACTATTCCTATGTTCGTTGGATTTTGTGTTATGTTTTTATCTACTATATGTGAGTTTTTTTCTTTCTTATAACGTATTTAATATATACATAATGTATGTGAAGTTGTGAGAATTTCGGATAAATTGTGGAAAACTGCATTTTTCTGCCATGCTTATTTAATGATTAAACTATTTCACCTATATCATGTTATCAAATTATTATAAAATGGTACAAAAAGGTTTTTTTCCTAAACAAAACCTAAAAACACGTAAATCGCAAAAAAACATTATGATGATATATTTTTATTTATGGTTGAATTATATCTGGCTGACCGCGAAAATCAGAATGCAGACATGAGCGGACCAATTAAATATGTGCGGTTGTGAAGCTTTTTTAAAAACAAATAAGAAAACAATTTTTTTAATTCCGCACTTTTAACCAAATATACAAAAAATAATTAACTTTAGTTTTTAAAAAAATTTGCATTTGGGTTCCAAATTAAGTAATTTAATAAAATAATTATTAAAATACGGGTTTTAATTTTTATTATTAAACTGCTTTTGTTAAAAATTTTGAACGTAGGATTCGCCCCTCCCCCTATGAATATTAGAGGGGAGGGGGCGAAAATATGATGGCCCTCATCTATGAAGAATTCGCAACCCGGCGATTTTATGATGGGGGGCGAAAATATTATCCGACACCCGGCCAAAAGAGAGTGCTTACCATTTCCATAACCCGGTTACGCCCTTGAAACTGGCTTTTGCCATTGTTTATTGAACACAAAAGTTGTATAAAGTGATTAGAATTTTTAAAATCAAAGTAATAAAAAATATGATTATGTATTTAATCTTTAATATTAATTAGTTTAAGATTTGTTTAGAAGCGGTTTATTCACCTGCTATCAATTTTCTTATTGCTTTTTTGCTTATATGGTGTTTAGAAATACAAACGCGAAGGTCAAAGAAAGCAAATTTTTGACAAAAAAATGCAAAACCTTTTTTAAATCTGCTTTTTTAAAATTTTGACTAGAAATGAACACTGAAACATTAAATCTGTTATCCCAACCCCTATTCCTATCTTAACTAACACGCTTCATTTTACTATCACACGTTGACTTTATATTACATTGTACGGTACGGAATGGGAACTTGGAGCCTTTCAGAAAGAATTGGTTTGGCTTAAATTTAGGTTTCGCTTAGGCGATACACGTTTTAGCGATTTTTATTTTTGGCTCAAAATCCCCAACTTATGGCTCTAACTTCTCTATTTTTTATTTCAAGTTCCAGCTCCAAGTTCCCTAGGCTCCATCGACCCTAAATCCATTGTACTATCAAATGCTGATTTTACCTTATAATTTGGACTTATATGGCGTCATATTTTCGTCGCATCAACACCATGGGATTACACCCGAATTGTTTTATTAAATGTTGGAAATCACCGTGTCACTTTGGAAAGAAATGTTTCACAGGCGAATATTTTTATTGTAAACGCAGTGTTTTTTTATAGTGTTCGCTTTTGCTAAAAGTTACGGAGCTTTATTCGTGGCAAGAGCCCTGCAAGGAATCGGATCCGCATGCACCAGCACTTCAGGTTTTTTTTAATAAATTTTTTTAAAAATTTTTTAGGTATTTTTATTAAACTCAAATGCCACCAGGAAGCGAAAATACTGAAACACTGAATGTTGTTGTATTAGTGCCGGCAGTTCATTTCAAATCCATTTCCTAATAGTTAAAATAGTTAAAAAAAATTATTAAAAAAAAAAAAATATTAAAAAAAAAAAAAAAAAAAAAAAAAATAAAATTTTTTAAAATAAAATTTTTAAGTTTTGTTAGTTTTATTTAATAATAAAATGTTATATTAATGTGAAAAAAAAAAAAATTTAGGTAAAAAATTTATTTTAATTTTTTTTTTATTAGGATTGTATTAAAAAATTAATTGGTATATCATTAATTATAAAAATCTAATATTATTTTTAATTATTTATTCTAACCTATAAAGTTTTAAGTTTTTGGAGTAAATTTGATAAAGTTTCTAGTAAAAAGCGCTGAATTTTATTTTTTATATTTTTAAGTAAGGTAAAGGTAGTTGTAATTTAGAGTGAGAAGTTGTGTAAGGGGATTAAATATTTTGTTTTTTGTGTAAAATCAAATATAAGGAAATTTGCGAAGTTTTTTTGCTATGTTTAAATGTAGTAGATTTAATATTGGAAAGTAGGATTCAGGTTTTTATTTGATTTAATTTTCTAAAATTTTATCGTCTAATTTAAAATTTGGGGATTATTTACGGCAAAAAAAAGTAGAGATTTATATAAGAATGTAAAGCTGCTTTTTTGAAGCTAGAAATTGTTTTAAAGATTTTGAAATTATCTGTATTTATTTTTTTCTCTTATGTTATAAGTTTGGTATCGTCTGCATAGATTTTAGAATTGTAATTTTCAAAATTCAGGATGTATTGATAAAAAAAAAAAAGCAAAGGTATGACGCTACTGAGGCACGCTGAGGTTATGGAAAAGTCTGAAATTTGATTTTCTAAGAAGATTGTCTAGAT
Source organism: Microlaimidae sp. YZB2_3 (assembly GCA_030248175.1). Lineage (NCBI taxonomy): Eukaryota > Metazoa > Nematoda > Chromadorea > Desmodorida > Microlaimidae > Microlaimidae sp. YZB2_3. The sequence continues at coordinate 15,790 of JASAMX010018655.1, read as the reverse complement.
TCGACAAATACTAGCAAAAAGCTATATTATGATTAATAATATTTTTAGTTAATTAAAGTTTGAAGTGCGAAAATATCAGGTTTTTTATATATATATATAATTGATAGTTTTTTATTGTCTAAGCTAAGTCAGTCGTTTAGAGTGCTTAATACTGCAGAGTAGACGGAGAGAAATATTGTTGTTAGTATGAGTTTGTGTTTATAAATAGGATACGTTTCGTATGGATATTGATTCATATTAAGGATAATGTTAGCATTGGTCTATAGTTTGAGCTCAGAGCTAGTTTTTTATAGATAGGATAATTGCGTAGAAATTAGGATGTGCTAGAATTGCTTTTCAAATATTGCGAGCGTTGGAGAATAGTTTCAAATTTTTATATAATGGATAGTGAGATATTTGAGGTTTTCTTTTTTTTGCGAATTATGAGTATCGTTGTTCGTATTTTTGTTAATGGAGTGGTACTTATCTTTTGTGAACCTATGAAATATGTTTTTTTCTAGGTTACTAGGCTACGTTTTTTTTTGTGAATACGATTTATTTCTTTTGGATTGTATATGTTGTTTATATTCTTTGTTTGTTCTTCTCTATAGTATTTAAATTTTATGTTTTTGTGGTTTGTAAATCTTTATTTGTTCGTTTTGATAGTTATAGATGCGTTCCGTTGATATTTATTTGGGTATTTTCTTTAGATGTTTGTTTTGTAATTTTTATGGATTGATTTCTTTTATAAGCTTTATGAGAGCTGGCTATATAGATTTCTTTTTTGTTCGTATTTTTTTTTTTTCTGTTTTTTGTCCGTGGATTATGTTCTGATGTGTAGAAGTTCGATATTCTTTGATATTAGATAAGAGTTAGAGTGTATCATTTTGAAAAATCAAAAAAATAAAAAAAATAAACCAATTTATATCTGAAAACGTCAGTTAATCTGCAGAAAGACATTAAAAAGTGTGAAAAAAAATTACTTTTTGCCATAATATATGTTTTTTATCCATGTTTTTATATTAATATCTTCATATAGAATAAATATTAGATGTATAAGATTTTCGCCTATCTTATGTAAATTACAAAATGAACTGACTCAGTTTGCTACGTTTAAATTAAAAAAAAAAACGAAATTCAGAAGATCCAATGTCACTCTAATTGTATTTTTTACCTCCATCTGACTTCAGGCCGCCTAAAAAAATTAATTTAAAATACAATGGGCATTTCCGTTATTGTTTTTTTTAATAATTATTCCGCGCGGCGGCTGTCGCGACCGCTCTGTCGCTTCTACAGTGCCGTTGAGTTTAGTGATGTTTTTTATTGTTTGTTTTATTTGCCCGATTTTTAAATAAACTTAAAATTTTATTTCATATTATGTTTTTCTAATTAGTAATTAAGGTTGTGGGAGTTTTTACAATCGATATATGACATTGGTAATATATGCAAATTGTCCATTTTGATTAAAAAGTACGTGGATTACTAGATATGAAAATTATAGAAGAGAATCAATCTTAAAAATATTAAATTTTTTAAGTGCCGTTTCGACATGGGGATTGCCCTCCGGCAGATTGATAGGTTACCCATACGACAGAATATTGGGATCGAATATCGTCCACCGATAAATAACCCAAATCGACAACGTCGTTGACGATTTTACCTTGTTAATGTCATACTAGCGTGAACAGTAAACTTATTCATCTTTATCACAACGAAAGAATTAACTTGATTACGTTTTTAGATTTTTGGATCCCAAGAAAGTAAGATTGAGGTCTAGAAAGTCCGTTCGCAACTGTTATCTCCCCTTTTTGTTTTGATTGGAAAGCCGCACAAAAAATACCGTACGCACTGCTACTAAACTGAACATTTATAGTAAACGTCCGATCAGCTGCGTCAAAACTTTTCTTATGCAAATTACTAGTCATCCTATGCAAATAATTTATTACGTATAATTCCTGAAATAATTTGCTTTTGACAGGAATGGGCACGTTGGCCGTGGCCAACCCTGACGATCAGGAGCGCGGTGCCGCCATAGAAATCGCCCTGGGTGGATTTATGCAAATTCAAATTTATTATATTCAAATTATTTATTACGTAAGATTCCTAAAATAATTTGCTTTTGACAATCTACAGAAATGGGCATGTTGGTCATGGCCTAGCCTGGCGATGAGGAGCACGGTGCCGCTATTAGAATCGCCTTGAGTGAACTCAGGAAAATACAAACTCACCGTATGTAAATTATTTATTAAGTGAGATTCGTGAATTAATTGGTTTTGACAATTTATAGGAATGGGCATGTTGGCCATGGCCTACCCTGACGAACAGGAGCACGGTACCGCTATGAGAATCACCTTGAGTGAACTCAGGAAAATACAAACTCACCGTATGTAAATTATTTATTAAGTCAGATTCGTGAATTAATTTGCTTTTGACAATTTATAGGAATGGGCATGTTGGCCATGGCCTACCCTGACGATCAGGAGCGCGGTGCCGCCATGGGAGGGGGCACACACACACACACACACACACACACACACACACACACACACACACACACACACACACACACACACACACACACACACACACACACACACACACACACACACACACACACACACACACACACACACACACACACACACACACACACACACACACACACACACACACACACACACACACACACACACACACACACACACACACACACACACACACACACACACACACACACACACACACACACACACACACACACACACACACACACACACACACACACACACACACACACACACACACACACACACACACACACACACACACACACACACACATGTATAACGTTTTGTTTGAAAACAATATAAAAAAGTTGTGGTAAATCAGTCAAAACATTGAAATTTTTTGTCTGCGAAACATACTTTTTAAGAGGTAAAATAGTTAGGTTTAGTTCGTTTGTGTTTGTTAACTACCTAGCAAGAACTTAAAACTTAAACGGCTTAGCACTACAAATCATGGGTGGCGCGGGAGCGCCACGGGGCGATTTAGCCCCATGGCGCCGCGCCAACCAAAATTAGAAAACGTGGGTAAATTTGGAGATTCATGTTCATCTCCTTCTTCTTCTTATTATTCTAACGCTCAATTCTTAAAATCGAGATTCCTTCTTCGTTACTGATTAATCAAAAATAAACATGGGCTCTTTGGAAAGAAAAAAAAATGCAACTTTCTCAGGAGCCACTTTTTTCATTTAGGTCCTTGTTATCGATTTATTGATCAAAATAATAAAAATGGACAAATAAAAACTCCCAACCGCACAATAACAGTCTTTTGGCAACAATAAAGGTTTTACAAAGCAGACAACGAACAGTCCCTCATAGAAACCGCACAAAAAAGCAGACCGGTTTTAATTGGTGGCAAAAACCGAACCAGTTCTCAGCGCCATCTGCTTCAACGGCGAAAACAACAGAGTACTTTTTGTAATTCTGACATTACTGATGACAAAATTAATTCAAAATTTTATTAAAAAAAATAATTTGTTAGTGGCGCGGGAGCGCCACGCGGCGGTTTAGCCCCACGGCACAGACAACACCGCAGCACACTATAATTAGAGAACGTTGGGAAAATTTTTAGTAATTTATGTTAATCTTCTTCTATTTATTATTATAATTCTAACGCTCATTATCTTAAAATCAATATTCTTAATCGTTCACGTGGCGATTTAACCCTGCGGTACCACACCAACTATAATCAGAAAATCTGGATAAAATTTGTAATTTATGTTCATCATCTTCTTCTTCTAATTTTTTTATTCCAAAAAAATAATTGCAATCATCGGTGGCGCGGCAGCGCCCACTGCGATTTAGCCCCACGGCACCGCGACAACTATAAATAGAGCATCTGATAAATTTTGTAATTCATGTTTATCATCTTTTTCTTCTTATTATTATTTATATTTCAAAAAATATAATTCCAATCATGGTGGTGTGGGGGTGCCACACTGCAATTTAACCCACGGCACCGCGCCAACTATACTTAGAGAACGTGAGTAAATTTTGTACTTCATGTTCATCATCGTCTTCTTATTATTATTTTTACTTTAAAAAATTATAATTACAATCATTGGCGCACAGCATCGCGCCAAATATATTTTTAGTAAACTTTGTTTGGAGCGCCACTGCACCGCACTAATTATAATTAAACAACGTGGGTAAATTTTGTAATTTAAATTTTTCTTATTCTTATTATTTTTTATTTAAAAAAGTGTATCTCGGCAACGGAATGATTATAAACATATGTCATTGCGCAGCTAAAACTACAATTTATTAGGCTATTTTTTTTAATTCGAAAAAAGTGGTGGACTAGCCTTGAAAAATGCTCTAAGAATAGAACAGGAAAAAGGGGCGATTTTTTCCAGGGCGTATGTTTGGACAAAAAAGATGTGGACTAGTCTGAGATGGACATTATGTGGACTATAGGAAATTTGCATTTGGTTTGGGCAGCTGCTCACTAAATAAAAATTCTACTATATGATAATTATTTGTTCATACATTGATTTAATCACACAGCACTGTTGCATTTTTTTTAGTTTGATGAAATGTTAATTGAAAAAATCATACTCACAGCAATCTTTGACAAGCGCGAAATCGCCACTTCTTATAAATTAGAGTTGTTTCTTACACATACAAATATAACCTTCTAATTGAAAAAGTGGTGATTTCGCGGTTGGGGGGGTTTTTTTTTTTTTGTGTTTCTTCGAATAAAAAAAGAAAAAGGGGGTGTGGGTAGAGAGTTTTATAAAAACATGTTTTTTTATGTGGAAGAGATTTTTTTTTTTTTATTTTTTTTTTTTATTTTATAAAGCGGGCAACAAAAAAAAAAAGAAAAAAAAATAATATTTTGTTTTTTAAATAATTTTTTTATTTCATACCCCGATGGTTTTTATGATGAAAAGCTTATTAAAAAACTAGTCACCAAACTACAAGAAAAGTTTGTTATTACCGTTATCGATAAAGCCTCCAATAACTTCGGTTTTATTTGTAAAAAATATTATGCGTTGGTTCTTTGCGATGAGCTGGGTATAACTTTTACAACAAAAACAGGACATTTAAATATTGAAGGTAACAACGTTTATAAACACGTTTCGAATTTAGGTTTAGATAATATCATTAAAATGCATGTACAATTTAGTAACCAAATCGGTTTTGTTGTTAGTAATAATCAACTTTGTTTACCTCTTCTTTTTAGTATACCTAAGTTTCATAAAAATCCAATTAAATTTCGACATATTTCAGGAGCTAGTAAATGTAGTACAAAAACTATTTCAATTTTGCTAAGTAAAATTCTAAAATTTTTTCGTAATCATTTTAATAACTACTGTAATGCGTTAAAAGACAAAATAGGCTCCACATACTGGTCAATTAATAATTCATTAGAAGTTATGGATAAATCTAATAATATTAGTAATATATACAATATGTTTAGTGGCGATTTTAGTACACTATATACCAGCCTATCTCATGATACAGTTTTAGCCAATCTTTCAGGTTTAATTAACCTTTTATTTAGTAATTCAGGTAAAAAGTATATCATAGTCAGTTATTACAAATGTTATTATTCGGATATACCTGCTACGCAAGAAAACTCATTTTTTACTAAGGAACAAATCTTACAGATGATAAAATTTGTGGTTACAAATTCATATGTTCTTTTTGCTAAAGAGGTATTCTGGCAAAGTTCTGGTATACCGATGGGGTCAAACTGTTCGCCGCAGATAGCAGATCTCACTTTATCATTTTTAGAATTTAACTATTTAAAATCTGATATTAGAAATCGACTCAAGTCCAAATACACTTTTAGATATATTGACGATCTACTCAGTTTTAATTGTAATAATTTTTATGCAATGTGTAAAGATATATATCCTACGGAATTACCACTTACTGACACAAGTATTTCAAACAAAGTAGTTAATTATTTGGATTTAAATATTCAAATAAATAACGATGGTAAACTAAATATTAATGTATTTAATAAAACAGACGATTTTAATTTTAAAGTTATACGTTACGTTCGTAAATCCAGTAATGTGAGTGTAAACATAGGGTTAAATGTATTTTTTACGCAAATTGTTCGAATTTCTCGCATTTGTTCAGATAAAACATATTTTTATGATAAAATTTCTGTACTATACTCGGATTTTTTACAATTGGGCTTTAACAAAAATGAACTTTATGAACAGTTAAAACGATTTTTTGTAAGATATAAACCTCTTATGGCCAAGTTTGAAATTCATAATAATCAAACTTTTAAAAAATTTTTGCACCAACATCTTTTTAAATAATTTAAAAAGCATACGTACATATAATTTTAACTTATTAACATTTGTATACTTAAACTTATAAAAGTTTCCGTCTCTACTTAGCTTACGCTAAGTAGTTGCTTATATTCTCTACAAAGCTTAAGCTTTGTAGTTGCTTAACATTTTTTCTCAAATAATTTTTTTAAAAAAATACAATTTTTTTAAAAAAAATTATTTAGGGTTATACAGGTCTGTTTTAAAGTTTACGGCAGGTCTTTTTTTATGTTTTCAAACTTTAGTCCCAGAAAATTATCATATCTTTTATGCAAATTTCTATTGTTTGTATTTTCTGTTCATTAACGGTTTACATCCACAACTTTTAATTTGTTTTATTCTGTAGTACAAGTGATTTTATTTTTAATTCCAAAGATGTTTTTATTTTTTTATTTTTTATCCATTAAACGCGAGTTTTCTTTCGTTTTTTTAAAAAATTTTTTTTTTGTTTGTTCATTTTAATTTTGTTTTTAGTTATTATGCGTGCACGTGATTTAGCATGTTTTGTTTTCTTGAAAGACGCGAATTCGCCTACTGACGAGCTCCTGTTCGCCTCCTTCAAGTAGTTTGTTTTATTAAAAAATACGTCTAGGAGATTAAAAGGAGCGAAACGTATTTTTTAATTAAAATTACATTATTTTTGGTTAATTTTAGCACATCATGTGAACCATTTATTTATTAATTTATAATTTTTGTAGGCTGTTTTCATGGTATTTTTACTCTAATTTTTTTATGTATGTTGATCTTGGGTTTTTTCGGTTTCCCTCATAGTTTTTGTTTTTGTTTTTCTTATTAAAATTCTGCGTATAGCCGGTGAGCGTGACCGTTTGGTTCGCTCCCGGTGATTACGTTGCGTGTTTTACTCTAAAAATATATCACAAAACGGGTTTTCTCCCTCCTATAAAATTAAAAATTATTGCATGTAAATTTGTCAATATTTGTTTTAATACCGTTCAGTGCTAACTATTAACCTTATTTATATTGTTTAGTTTTCTTTTTTTAAAAATTTAGCTATAGGCTCCGCTTTTTTTAAATCATATTTTTGTTATCGTTTATTGTTACTTAGATTTTTACAAATAAAAAAGAATTTAATTTTTATTTTGTATTATTAAGTTTAGTAATAATGTAAATTTCACATCTCTCTACCATATGGTAGTTGCTTCTTCCTCTCTACCTTTTTTAAAGGTAGTTGCTATACAGCATAACATTATGTTATGTTCTTAAAAAGTTGGTTTTCATTAGTTTTTTATAAGTAATCTTCTCTAGCCAAACGGTTTTTATATTACTCTCTAAACCTAGTTGTTAATTTGGCAATAAACTTATTATTGTTTTTCACTAAATAGTTCATTAATATACATAATTGCAAATTTACATAATACTCATATAGTTTATAAGTGTGTACCAGTATTCGGGTTTCCCAAAATCTTTTATCTCTAAAAATTTATTTTAGAAACGTACCCTCCTATTTCTATTTTTTGTGTTTTTATTTGTTTTTTAAAATAAGTTTTTCTGCCACAAGTATTTTCTATAATTTCTGGCCTATAAAAAGCAATTTTTGTTCAGTTTGTTATTTATGTTGTTTATTTTAGGCACTGCTTTTTGCTTTATGCAACAAATTTTATATAATTTCAAGTATATACTTTTGTTTTCGCGTTGGGGCCTTCAAGAGGCCTCCCCCTTAGGGGTGGGGGTTTCACCCCTACTCAAATTATGTTTAGCTCTAAAAATACTGCCCTCAGTCCCCCGCATAGTAAGGGCGTCATAATCTCGGGGTCCAACAGTGGTGTGTTTGGAACAGGCACCACTTTAAATAATCAATCTGTTCAAAGTTATAATAACACCGCAATGGTACGTGGTGGTGTTATTAACAAATCCAATCATAACGCACTTATAAACTATAATTTTCATTTTCTTACCTTTAACGCTAATAATCAACAGTTTGAATTTACAAAAAATATTAAATTTAACACAAATAAATGTAACAAAGCAAAATGCTTAACGTGTCCGTATATCAATAATGAACATTTTATAACCTCATATTGCACTAAACGTAAATTTCTACCAAATATAAACAGTATACATAATTGCGAAGTCAAAAACATAATTTATGCAATATCGTGCAAAAAATGCGGGCTACAGTATATAGGAGAAAGCCAAAGGAGCTTACGACAGCGTTTCAACGAACATAAAAGAGATGTTAAAAGTAATGTTAAAGACAGTTTTCTAGTAAAACACTTTAATAATAATGAACACTCTGTTAATGACATGAATGTATGTATTTTAGAACACTGTAGGGATTTAGGTTCAGGAAATAAGCAAAATTTATTGCAACGAGAAGATTTTTGGATAAAAGCATTAAACACAGCATTTCCTTTTGGTCTTAATGATAAAATTAATGGCTACGGCATTATTTCTTCTGACAAAGATCCACGTAATTACAAAAACAATCCCTATTTTTGTACAAAAATGCCTTCTGTTGTAGTAAAGAAAAGTAGAAATAAAAGGAAACGCACCAATAAAAAAGTTAATTACAATATTGTAAACAAAAGTATTGAAATTCTAAGCAAAACAAATGTCACGCCATTTGATATTTACAAAACGTTAAACACCATTTCACTTAAAAACTTCTTGGCATTATTGAATTGGTTGGAGACAGTACGTATTAATTATTGGATTAAATTAGGCGTAAAAGCTATGGCTGCTTATAGATTTAGGCATAAAGGCGTAAATAAAATTAATTCAGGTAGTTCATCACAAAATGTTTACGTTAAAGCCAAATTTGTCAATAAAGGACTTGACCTTATTAAATTTGATAATCTTTTTAAAGATAAAACGCTTCTATCAATGTTACCTATTAATTTTAAAAAAAGAAATAATTTTAATATTGTATATACCTATCAGCCATGCATAGGCACATATTTTTGCAACTATAAAGATTTTTTAAAAAAACTAAATTTTACGAAATTAGAAAATTTATTAAATTCAGATTGTGAATGCTCTGTTTCGAATTTTTGTGATCCAGTGTTTAAGCATATTATAACGGGTAACCTAAATTTTATTGATAATTTAATACTACGTAAATTATTCAGTTATGGTGCTAAATATAGATTACCTAAATCAGTTAACTGGTATGAGGTTAAATTAGCTGCTTATGAATGTATTGATAATTTTATTAATAACTATAGTAAAAAATCACAAATAGGGTTAAATTTATTTAATGAATTTAAACAGCGAGCACAAAATATAGTAAAAAATCGAATAAAATTTTGTGTTAATAACAATTTTAATATTTCATACCCCGATGGTTTTTATGATGAAAAGCTTATTAAAAAACTAGTCACCAAACTACAAGAAAAGTTTGTTATTACCGTTATCGATAAAGCCTCCAATAACTTTGGTTTTATTTGTAAAAAATACTATGCGTCGGTTCTTTGCGATGAGCTGGGTATAACTTTTACAACAAAAACAGGACATTTAAATATTGAAGGTAACAACGTTTATAAACACGTTTCGAATTTAGGTTTAGATAATATCATTAAAATGCATGTACAATTTAGTAACCAAATCGGTTTTGTTGTTAGTAATAATCAACTTTGTTTACCTCTTCTTTTTAGCATACCTAAGTTTCATAAAAATCCAATTAAATTTCGACATATTTCAGGAGCTAGTAAATGTAGTACAAAAACTATTTCAATTTTGCTAAGTAAAATTCTAAAATTTTTTCGTAATCATTTTAATAACTACTGTAATGCGTTAAAAGACAAAATAGGCTCCACATACTGGTCAATTAATAATTCATTAGAAGTTATGGATAAATCTAATAATATTAGTAATATATACAATATGTTTAGTGGCGATTTTAGTACACTATATACCAGCCTATCTCATGATACAGTTTTAGCCAATCTTTCAGGTTTAATTAACCTTTTATTTAGTAATTCAGGTAAAAAGTATATCATAGTCAGTTATTACAAATGTTATTATTCGGATATACCTGCTACGCAAGAAAACTCATTTTTTACTAAGGAACAAATCTTACAGATGATAAAATTTGTGGTTACAAATTCATATGTTCTTTTTGCTAAAGAGGTATTCTGGCAAAGTTCTGGTATACCGATGGGGTCAAACTGTTCGCCGCAGATAGCAGATCTCACTTTATCATTTTTAGAATTTAACTATTTAAAATCTGATATTAGAAATCGACTCAAGTCCAAATACACTTTTAGATATATTGACGATCTACTCAGTTTTAATTGTAATAATTTTTATGCAATGTGTAAAGATATATATCCTACGGAATTACCACTTACTGACACAAGTATTTCAAACAAAGTAGTTAATTATTTGGATTTAAATATTCAAATAAATAACGATGGTAAACTAAATATTAATGTATTTAATAAAACAGACGATTTTAATTTTAAAGTTATACGTTACGTTCGTAAATCCAGTAATGTGAGTGTAAACATAGGGTTAAATGTATTTTTTACGCAAATTGTTCGAATTTCTCGCATTTGTTCAGATAAAACATATTTTTATGATAAAATTTCTGTACTATACTCGGATTTTTTACAATTGGGCTTTAACAAAAATGAACTTTATGAACAGTTAAAACGATTTTTTGTAAGATATAAACCTCTTATGGCCAAGTTTGAAATTCATAATAATCAAACTTTTAAAAAATTTTTGCACCAACATCTTTTTAAATAATTTAAAAAGCATACGTACATATAATTTTAACTTATTAACATTTGTATACTTAAACTTATAAAAGTTTCCGTCTCTACTTAGCTTACGCTAAGTAGTTGCTTATATTCTCTACAAAGCTTAAGCTTTGTAGTTGCTTAACATTTTTTTTCAAATAATTTTTCTAAAAAATACAATTTAAAAAAAAAATTATTTAGGGTTATACAGGTCTGTTTTAAAGTTTACGGCAGGTCTTTTTTTGTTTTCTTCAAACTTTAGTCCCAGAAAATTATCATATCTTTTATGCAAATTTCTATTGTTTGTATTTTCTGTTCATTAACGGTTTACATCCACCTTTTCTAATTTGTTTTATTCTGTAATTACAAGTGATTTTATTTTTAATTCCAAGGCTGTTTTTATTTTTTTATTTTTTATCTATTAAACGCGAGTTTTCTACCGTTTTTTTAAGAAATTTTTTTTGTTTGTTCATTTTAATTTTTGTTTTTAGTTATTTTGCGTGCACGCGTTTTAGCATGTTTTGTTTTCTTGAAAGACGCGAATTCGCCTACTGACGAGCTCCTGTTCGCCTCCTTCAAGTAGTTTGTTTTATTAAAAAATACGTCTAGGAGATTAAAAGGAGCGAAACGTATTTTTTAATTAAAATTACATTATTTTTGGTTAATTTTAGCACATCATGTGAACCATTTATTTATTAATTTATAATTTTTGTAGGCTGTTTTCATGGTATTTTTACTCTAATTTTTTTATGTATGTTGATCTTGGGTTTTTTCGGTTTCCCTCATAGTTTTTGTTTTTGTTTTTCTTATTAAAATTCTGCGTATAGCCGGTGAGCGTGACCGTTTGGTTCGCTCCCGGTGATTACGTTGCGTGTTTTACTCTAAAAATATATCACAAAACGGGTTTTCTCCCTCCTATAAAATTAAAAATTATTGCATGTAAATTTGTCAATATTTGTTTTAATACCGTTTAGTGCTAACTATTAACCTTATTTATATTGTTTAGTTTTCTTTTTTTAAAAATTTAGCTATAGGCTCCGCTTTTTTTAAATCATATTTTTGTTATCGTTTATTGTTACTTAGATTTTTACAAATAAAAAAGAATTTAATTTTTATTTTGTATTATTAAGTTTAGTAATAATGTAAATTTCACATCTCTCTACCATATGGTAGTTGCTTCTTCCTCTCTACCTTTTTTAAAGGTAGTTGCTATACAGCATAACATTGTGTTATGTTCTTAAAAAGTTGGTTTTCATTAGTTTTTTATAAGTAATCTTCTCTAGCCAAACGGTTTTTATATTACTCTCTAAACCTAGTTGTTAATTTGGCAATAAACTTATTATTGTTTTTCACTAAATAGTTCATTAATATACATAATTGCAAATTTACATAATACTCATATAGTTTATAAGTGTGTACCAGTATTCGGGTTTCCCAAAATCTTTTATCTCTAAAAATTTATTTTAGAAACGTACCCTCCTATTTCTATTTTTTGTGTTTTTATTTGTTTTTTAAAATAAGTTTTTCTGCCACAAGTATTTTCTATAATTTCTGGCCTATAAAAAGCAATTTTTGTTCAGTTTGTTATTTATGTTGTTTATTTTAGGCACTGCTTTTTGCTTTATGCAACAAATTTTATATAATTTCAAGTATATACTTTTGTTTTCGCGTTGGGGCCTTCAAGAGGCCTCCCCCTTAGGGGTGGGGGTTTCACCCCTACTCAAATTATGTTTAGCTCTAAAAATACTGCCCTCAGTCCCCCGCATAGTAAGGGCGTCATAATCTCGGGGTCCAACAGTGGTGTGTTTGGAACAGGCACCACTTTAAATAATCAATCTGTTCAAAGTTATAATAACACCGCAATGGTACGTGGTGGTGTTATTAACAAATCCAATCATAACGCACTTATAAACTATAATTTTCATTTTCTTACCTTTAACGCTAATAATCAACAGTTTGAATTTACAAAAAATATTAAATTTAACACAAATAAATGTAACAAAGCAAAATGCTTAACGTGTCCATATATCAATAATGAACATTTTATAACCTCCTATTGCACTAAACGTAAATTTCTACCAAATATAAACAGTATACATAATTGCGAAGTCAAAAACATAATTTATGCAATATCGTGCAAAAAATGCGGGCTACAGTATATAGGAGAAAGCCAAAGGAGCTTACGACAGCGTTTCAACGAACATAAAAGAGATGTTAAAAGTAATGTTAAAGACAGTTTTCTAGTAAAACACTTTAATAATAATGAACACTCTGTTAATGACATGAATGTATGTATTTTAGAACACTGTAGGGATTTAGGTTCAGGAAATAAGCAAAATTTATTGCAACGAGAAGATTTTTGGATAAAAGCATTAAACACAGCATTTCCTTTTGGTCTTAATGATAAAATTAATGGCTACGGCATTATTTCTTCTGACAAAGATCCACGTAATTACAAAAACAATCCCTATTTTTGTACAAAAATGCCTTCTGTTGTAGTAAAGAAAAGTAGAAATAAAAGGAAACGCACCAATAAAAAAGTTAATTACAATATTGTAAACAAAAGTATTGAAATTCTAAGCAAAACAAATGTCACGCCATTTGATATTTACAAAACGTTAAACACCATTTCACTTAAAAACTTCTTGGCATTATTGAATTGGTTGGAGACAGTACGTATTAATTATTGGATTAAATTAGGCGTAAAAGCTATGGCTGCTTATAGATTTAGGCATAAAGGCGTAAATAAAATTAATTCAGGTAGTTCATCACAAAATGTTTACGTTAAAGCCAAATTTGTCAATAAAGGACTTGACCTTATTAAATTTGATAATCTTTTTAAAGATAAAACGCTTCTATCAATGTTACCTATTAATTTTAAAAAAAGAAATAATTTTAATATTGTATATACCTATCAGCCATGCATAGGCACATATTTTTGCAACTATAAAGATTTTTTAAAAAAACTAAATTTTACAAAATTAGAAAATTTATTAAATTCAGATTGTGAATGCTCTGTTTCGAATTTTTGTGATCCAGTGTTTAAGCATATTATAACGGGTAACCTAAATTTTATTGATAATTTAATACTACGTAAATTATTCAGTTATGGTGCTAAATATAGATTACCTAAATCAGTTAACTGGTATGAGGTTAAATTAGCTGCTTATGAATGTATTGATAATTTTATTAATAACTATAGTAAAAAATCACAAATAGGGTTAAATTTATTTAATGAATTTAAACAGCGAGCACAAAATATAGTAAAAAATCGAATAAAATTTTGTGTTAATAACAATTTTAATATTTCATACCCCGATGGTTTTTATGACGAAAAGCTTATTAAAAAACTAATCACCAAACTACAAGAAAGGTTTGTTATTACCGTTATCGATAAAGCCTCCAATAACTTTGGTTTTATTTGTAAAAAATACTATGCGTCGGTTCTTTGCGATGAACTGGGTATAACTTTTACAACAAAAACAGGACATTTAAATATTGAAGGTAACAACGTTTATAAACACGTTTCGAATTTAGGTTTAGATAATATCATTAAAATGCATGTACAATTTAGTAACCAAATCGGTTTTGTTGTTAGTAATAATCAACTTTGTTTACCTCTTCTTTTTAGCATACCTAAGTTTCATAAAAATCCAATTAAATTTCGACATATTTCAGGAGCTAGTAAATGTAGTACAAAAACTATTTCAATTTTGCTAAGTAAAATTCTAAAATTTTTTCGTAATCATTTTAATAACTACTGTAATGCGTTAAAAGACAAAATAGGCTCCACATACTGGTCAATTAATAATTCATTAGAAGTTATGGATAAATCTAATAATATTAGTAATATATACAATATGTTTAGTGGCGATTTTAGTACACTATATACCAGCCTATCTCATGATACAGTTTTAGCCAATCTTTCAGGTTTAATTAACCTTTTATTTAGTAATTCAGGTAAAAAGTATATCATAGTCAGTTATTACAAATGTTATTATTCGGATATACCTGCTACGCAAGAAAACTCATTTTTTACTAAGGAACAAATCTTACAGATGATAAAATTTGTGGTTACAAATTCATATGTTCTTTTTGCTAAAGAGGTATTCTGGCAAAGTTCTGGTATACCGATGGGGTCAAACTGTTCGCCGCAGATAGCAGATCTCACTTTATCATTTTTAGAATTTAACTATTTAAAATCTGATATTAGAAATCGACTCAAGTCCAAATACACTTTTAGATATATTGACGATTTACTCAGTTTTAATTGTAATAATTTTTATGCAATGTGTAAAGATATATATCCTACGGAATTACCACTTACTGACACAAGTATTTCAAACAAAGTAGTTAATTATTTGGATTTAAATATTCAAATAAATAACGATGGTAAACTAAATATTAATGTATTCAATAAAACAGACGATTTTAATTTTAAAGTTATACGTTACGTTCGTAAATCCAGTAATGTGAGTGTAAACATAGGGTTAAATGTATTTTTTACGCAAATTGTTCGAATTTCTCGCATTTGTTCAGATAAAACATATTTTTATGATAAAATTTCTGAACTATACTCGGATTTTTTACAATTGGGCTTTAACAAAAATGAACTTTATGAACAGTTAAAACGATTTTTTGTAAGATATAAACCTCTTATGGCCAAGTTTGAAATTCATAATAATCAAACTTTTAAAAAAAATTTTGCACCAACATCTTTTTAAATAATTTAAAAAGCATACGTACATATAAT
>JASAMX010018654.1:0-28986 GCA_030248175.1 Microlaimidae sp. YZB2_3 | reverse complement strand
GCATTGTGCGTTGTGGATTGTGCATTTTGCAAAAGTGTGAACAGCTATTTTCGGGCCGTTAGTGCATTGTGCATTGTGCGTTAGTGTGAACGGCCATTTATCAAAACGAATTTGCAGCCAAAACTATTGTTAAATACATTTAAAATGTTTCTTTTTCTGTTAATAAAAGAATAAAAACTAACATTTATAACATTGTTTAATATCCAAAATATCAAAAACAAGTCACATAAAATGGTGTTGGAATTAATAATCCTCAATATTAGACAGGAAAGTTAAAAATGCCAAAATATAGAGCCAAAATTTTATTTAAATTTATTTTGCATAGAATTGTGTTTTATATTTTGTTAAAAGCAAAAATTGTTTTAAATTTCATGTATAATGAAATGTAAAGTCGTTTGTTCAAGAATATTTATAATTTGATTCGTTTTCTAAGCAGAAGAGTTCTCAACGTATACGTACTTTGCAGAAAAAATACGCACAATCTTTTTTTCGCGTTGATACTCACACAAAACTTGGAACACCGTTCGAAGTCCGATAATGCATTGTGCATTGTGCGTATGTGTGAACGCCTTTTTTCGGAGTTTTAATGCATTGTGCATTGTGCATCGTGCATTATGCATAAGTGTGAACGGGCTTTTATGCTCAAATATAATCGAAATTTCAAACTAGCCTTGAAAAATGCTCTAAGAAAAGGGGCGATTTTCCCCGGGCGTATGTTTAGACAGAAAAGATGTGGACTAGTCTGAGATGGACATTGTGTGGACTAAAAGAAATTTGCATTTGGTTTGGCGAGCTGCTCACTGAATAAAAATTTCCACCAAATGATTATGATTTGTTTATACATTGATCTAATCACACAGCACTGTTGCATTTTTTTAGTCTGGTGAAATTTCAATTGAAAAAATCATACTCACAGCAATCTTTGACAAGTGCGAAATCGCCACTTTTTCAATTAAAAGGCTGTATTTGTATGTGTAAAAAACAACTATAAATTTGAAAAAATGGCGATTTCGCGCTTGTTAAAGATTGCTGTGAGTATGATTTTTTCAATTGATCAATTTTATTTCATCAGACTAAAAAAATGCCACAGCGCTGTGTGATTAGATCAATGTATAAACATATCATTATCATTTGGTAAACATTTTTATTCAGTAAGCAGCTGGACAAACCCACTGCAAAATTCCTTTAGTCCGCACAATGTCTATCTCTGACTAGTCTACATCTTTTCTGTCTAAACATACGCCCGGGGAAAATCGCCCCTTTTTCTTGCTCTATTCTTAGAGCATTTTTCAAGGCTAATCTACCACGTTTTTAATTAAATTAAAAAATAGCCTAATAAACTATAGTTTTAGCTGCGCAATTACATATGTTTATAATCATTTCGTTGCCGAAATATACTTCTTTAACAGTTTTAATATTATCAAAAGAACACGTATTATTTATTAATAAAATAATAGTTCCTAAGAAAATTTTTGCGCAATTTTCCACGATTTTCAAAGAGCCCATGTTTTTTGATCAATAGTAACAAGGAAGGAATACTGGTTTTAAGATATGAGTGTTTGAAAAATAATATATTAATCATAAGGAGAAGAAGAACATACTACTACATTTATTTACTTTCTTTAATTATAGTTTGCGCGGTGACCTGTGGCGCTCCTGCACCATCGATAATTCTTTTATAATAAAAATAGAAAAAAGATGAATTTAAATTACAAAATTTGCCCACGGTGTTTAGCTAGCTATGGAACGATATAAATTTCTAATGGTGCTTGATTATTATTAATATTAATTTAAATTGTGTTGTTAAGAATTTTAAAATTACCAACAATTTGGAAAGTTCAATTTTATTGTTTGAAATGAAAAATAATAATAAGAAGAAGACGAACATTAATTACAAAGTTTACCTACGTTCTCCAAATATAGTTGGCTTTCTCCGTAGGGTTATATCGCCGCATGAACGATGAAAAAACATTGAGTTTAAAATAATGAGCGTTAGAATTATAATAATAAATAGAAGAAGATGAACATAAATTACAAAAATTTTTCCCAACGTTCTCTAATTATTGTGTCCACGGTGCTGTGGAGCTAAACCGGTGTCGCGGGATATTTCGACTCCCCTAATTTTTGACTCCCGGGGTCAAAATACACCGGTGTAGAATGACTCCCCGGTCATTCTACACCGGTTGTACGCTGGTGTAGAATGACTCCCTGCGGGATAAAATGACTCCCCTGTTTCTTGTATTGTAAAAACTTTTAAAAATTAATTTTAATTTTTATCATACATTTTGCGCTGGTTAGATGTCACTTATTCTTAATTGTGTATACTATGACACATGCCTGGGCTTAGGCTTAGGCTTATTTTCAACTACGAAATTGTTACATTTTCTACGAAAATTTCTTTTCTCAACTTTGTTTAGGTTTTCGGGGTATTCATTTTCCACAATAAAGTTAACAATAAACTGGTATTCTAGGGGATCCATGCAAAAAATATTCAGAAAAACTGACACCTAAGTCACATTTTACTAACAATGAACTTACACACGTTAAATATAGTGAGCGGAAGTGCACAGTTTTAAGTAATAATGTATGGAAATTTTTGGGGGAGTCAATATATCCCGGTATAAAATGACTCCCCAATGTTAATAAGGGGAGTCATTTTATCCCGATGGGAGTCATTCTACACTGGGAGTCAACATATCATACGACATCTCGCATGATATTTTGACCCCCTTGATTTTTGACCGGGGAGTCATTCTACACCGGGAGTCAAAATATCATATGACACCGGCGCGTGACGTTCCTCCTTTACCGATGCCTATTATTCTTTTTTTAATAGACTAGTTCTGAATAAGCGTCTTTTACTGTACGAGAGAGGGTACAAAAAAAATTTTAAAAAAATCTTAGTTTTCTTATTTTCTTAAGTTTATACCTGTACTTCATAAAAATTGCTACACGATAATTTGTTTTACTGCGTTGAAGTGCTGTAATATATCAGTTTGTGCTAAATAAATTTTGGTTTTTTAATTAAACGTCACAAAAGTAAGAAATCAGCACTAAAATGTATTTTCGTAAAAAATGATTTCGAATTAATAAAAATAAAGTTAAAATTTGTTTTGAAACTAATTTTAAACCACATAGGTTTTTAATGTTTTGGTTGTAAAACTATTCAAAATTTAAAATTTATAATTTGTTTTGAAACTAATTTTCCCGTGCCACCCATGATTTGATAGTCTTCGGTAAAGCCACACCAAAAAATTATGAAAAATTCCAAAATACGGAAAATAAATAAGGAGTAAAGTAGTGAAAATATGACATTTAATAATTGTATTTTTGATATTTCGTTTTAATTCGAATTTAAAAAGTTTGAGTGTATTGTTTTTACAAAATATAGTATTTTGTATTCACAAGTTTTTTTTTAATTTTTATCCATAGCACTAAAAAGATCACTTCAAGATCAAAATACAATTTTCAGAACACCTTTTTAAACTTAAACCATAATAAAAACGGTCATGTAATTTTTTTATGCTAAGTGCCAGTGGCCAAAGAATTTTTCGATTAAAATTTCGATTTCGATTAAGATTTTTCGTAAAAAAGTATATATTATTACGGAATGTCCTGACTAGATGGGCTCGTGAATGGAATGGTGTTGTTTATTTGCGTCTATTATTACATCCACGACATGTTTACTTATTTCCAATAAATGTATTCTCTTAGTAGCTGTCGGGTCGTTCTCCCAGTACATATGTCTTGCTTTGTTCCTACCAAGGTCAGCTTATGAAACAGCCCATGGGCTTCACTTATTGTTGAGTTACTAACAAAAATTGCATTTACATTAAAAAAATCTTATATAGGTATCTTTATGAAGTAAATATTTTTTATTGGGCCATTGAGTTGTCAGCCACATGTACAAAACTTAGGTGTGGAGGCGTGATGAAGTCACACCAGGGGAAATTCTTCATGGATTATATGACCTGGGTCACTGGGTTTAAGCACGCATCTAGTAAATTTTATTTTTAATTGTTTTTATTCCAATAATAAATTTTTTAAAAATCAATTATTTTAAAATTTTGAAAAACAAGTCCTCCTGCGGAAAAGTGTCCAATCAGGCTTAGGGACTTGATGTGAGATAGGTTCTTAACATTCTTCAAAGAAATCTTAAGCCATTAAGGATGTATAAAACTCACATCATCCCCCGTAAATTCTTCATGGAGGGTGAGGCTATCAAACGAAACCCTATACTAGCAACACTGCTGATATAGCGTTTAGAGAGGTGAAATGGGTTTAGTCACCCTTACCGGCACAATTTAGTTCTAAAAAAGTATAATTATAACATTATATCACGATTTTTGATTTTAAGTCCCTAAACAACTAAATTAATGCGTTTTCCAATCTGTATTTATTACAGAGTGACTTTTTTGTAACGGAACAAAACGGTCGTTATTTTTACGTTTTCTTTTTTAACTGATTCAGGCAAAATTTTGTGTTTGTGCTATAGTGCTTTACGTTTTAACTCAGTTTTATATGTAGTTTATTACGTCGTTTTTATGTTAAATTAGATTTTAGTTTATGGATACGTATCGAATTTTTGAAAGAAATGGATGGCCGCCGCAAAACACTTACATGTTCTTGGGAGATTATGTAGGTTAGTGCTGAATTTTTATTTATAGTGGTCGTATAACGATATCTGGGACTGAATATACTAAAAGTCCAAAACCACTTAGTGTTCTGAAGCAATCCAATTTATTCGGTATGCGTGAAGAAGTTCCATTCCATTACTTGGGACCAGAGGACATCTGGGCGAACCCCGCAGCGGTTGCTGATCTCCTCTGTGAGTGGGAAGAGGGGGTGAGCAAGGCGAGGAGCGTTCCGGCCGGACAAGACCAGGGATGAAGAAAACTCTGGCCGTTGGTAAAAGACAACAAATTAGATTCTTATCACGAACTCCCGCGCGTTTAACTGTCGCACACTGTTAAAAGACACGCTTTCGTTGTGTGCGATTATGGGGAGAATTGTAAATCAGCGAAGATTTTGCACAGCAAAATTCACCTTGACGGAATAAAGCCGATTAAGTTAAAAATTCCCCCTCGCGGATTGCGCCATCTTGGAGGTCGTGGTTGATTTGGTTATCCAAAACCACCATTGCCACCGTGGTGTGGTAATTGCCACACTGTGACTTGTATGCATAGTGCCTTGGCGTGGGGAGGGGCCTAGGCCTTACCGTGTGACCATTGCGGTCTAACCTTTGTTTTCTTCCAAAACAAAAAATTAATACATTTTAAGTCAACATGGCAGCGTAACTCTCAAATAAAAAAAGTAATAATAATAAATTTTTTGGTAAAAAAAATCTTCCCGCGGTAAAATCATCTACCAAGCACAGGCTTAGAAACTGTTGTGAGATAGGGTCCCCGTCCCCAACTAATTATAGATCGCAACCAAAAACAATGGAGACGCAAAGAAAAAAAAAGAGGACACAATAAGTAAGTTAAAATAACAAGTAAGTAAATTTTAAAATATAAATTTCTATTTAAAATATTATTTTATTTAAGTTTTTTTGTGTTTTTTGCTTGTTTAGTTTTTTTAGTTCATTATTTTTTATCATATTTTTTTAAAATAAATCTTATATTAATATTCTGATCTCACCCCCTGTGAGGGGTGGGGCCATTGACTAAAAACGTATACCAGCAAGAGTGCTGATACAGGGTTTTCAGCGGTTATATGAAATATCCATAGCTTCTGTCTTAAAAAAGGTAAAAAATTATTCGCTGGAGTCTTTAACAATCACAGTATTTACAGCTAGTGAAGAACGCTGGAAAGGTAGGAGAGTAGTTTCCCCTAAAGTTTTTTTAACTTAACCCGTTCCCGTGATCGATTGATCTGCATACTACAAAAGATAAGTAGGAGATACGGTAATTATCCATTATGGTGACACTTATGTATATTGTATACTTCATGTATAAACCGCGTTCCAGTGCAAGGTGCCTATAGACTAGTTCTGAATAAATGTCTTTTACTGTACTAGAGAGGGAACAAAAAAAAAAAAATGTCAAAAAATCAGTTTTCTTAGTTTCTTAAGTTTAAACCTATACTTCATAAAGATTGCTACACGATGAAATGTTTCGCTACGTCGAAGTGCTTTAATATATCAGTTTGCGCTAAATAAATTTTGATTTTTTTAATTAAACGTCACAATAGTTAGAAATCATCACTAAAATAGTATTTTCGTGAATAAGGATATCGAATTAGTAAAAATAAAGTTAAAATCTGTGCTTTGAAATTAATTTTAAACCTACATAGGTTTTTTTAATGTTTTGGTTGTAAAACTATTCAAAATATAAAAATGAATTTTAAAAAGTCCATTCCAAACTTTTAAATTAAGCATTTTCTGTAAATGAAACATTAAAAAACTGGGAACCAAACGCGCCAGCAACGCCGTACTTACAAAGCGACAAAAAACTAAAAATCCCCAAAAACTGCTTTTGCTTTTGTGATATTAAAAGTATTTTAAAAATTTTGAAGAGAAGGGGTCGAGATTTTGAACCAATAAATATTATATTTTAAATCGTAAAATGTACTAGTCGCTGGCTGTTTCTTAATTTTCCCCCTACATATGATTGGCGCTAGTACTTATTGTACCCTCTTTCTACACTAAAAAACCCTTATTCAAAACAAGTCAATAGTGATGGGAACTTATGTTAAATATAAGTAAATTCCGTCTGGCTTGTGCAGTTGTTCGCTGAATAACAAATGTAGAAAATATGAAATGAATTTATTTAGTAAAACAACTAAAAATCATGCTCACAGCAATGTGAAAATCGCAAATTTTTGGCTTTTAAAACAGGAAAAAAAAACAACCGTGAAATTTGTTTAAAAAATTATTGCGAAACTTGTTTGTTTTTGTCTCCGTTCATAAGTATTTTTAGATCGAGGACCACAAAGTATAGAAACAGTATCTTTATTATTTGCTTTGAAATTGAAATATCCTGACAAAGTATTTTTATTAAGAGGAAATCATGAAACAAAATCAGTAAATCGCGTGGTAATGTTTTTTGTAAGAATTTTTCTTAATCGCGTGGTAACATTTTTTGTAATAATTATTTTTAGTGTATTATAAATTGCAACTTAAATTTAATTGTTGTCTGTGAACGTCAAATTTAACAAACAGTTTTTCCATAAAATCCGTCAACAGCTCTTCACTTAAAAAACTAGTTTTGAAAAATGTTCTAAAAATAGTGCAGGAAAAAGGGGCGATTTTTTCCCGGGCGTATGTTTAGACAAAAAAAAATGTGGACTAGTCTGAGATGGACCTTATGTGGACTATAGGAAATTTGGATTTGGTTTGGGCA
Source organism: Microlaimidae sp. YZB2_3 (assembly GCA_030248175.1). NCBI lineage: Eukaryota > Metazoa > Nematoda > Chromadorea > Desmodorida > Microlaimidae > Microlaimidae sp. YZB2_3. The sequence goes on along the minus strand of JASAMX010018654.1, from coordinate 21,643 downwards.
GCTGCTCAGTGAATAAAAATTTCTACGATATGAAAATGATTTGTTTATACATTGATCTAATCACAGCACTGTTGCATTTTTTTAGATTGTCAATTGAAAAATCATACTCACAGCAATCTTTGACAAGCGCGAAATCGCCACTTTTTCAATTATAGGTTATATTTGTATGTGTAAGAAACAACTATAAATTTGAAAAAGTGGCAATTTCGCGCTTGTCAAAGATTGCTGTAAGTATGATTTTTCAATTGATATTTCATCAGACAAAAAAAAATGCAACAGTTCTGTGTGATTAGATCAATGTCTAAACAAATCATTATCATCTGGTAGAAATTTTTATTCGGTGAGCAGCTCAATCTAAATGCAGATTTTCTATAGTCCACTTAATGTCCATCTCAGACTAGTCTACATCTTTTTTGTCTAAGCATACGCCCGGGGAAAATCGCCCCGTTTTCCTGCTCTATTCTTAGAGCATTTTTTTAAACTAGTCTACCATTTTTTTAATCAAACTAAAAAAATAGCCTAATAAACTATAGTTTTAGCTGCGCAATGACATATGATTATAATCATTCTGTTGCCGAGATATAATTTTTTAACAGTTTTAATATTATCAATGGAACACGTATCATTTATCAATAAAAGGTTGGTTCCTAAAAAATTATTGCGCAATTTTCTACGATTTCTAAAGAGCCCATGTTTTTTTTGATCAATCAGTAACGAGGGAGGAATATTGGTTATGAGATATAAGCGTTTGAAAAATAATATATTAATAATAATAAGAAAAAGAACATAATACTAAACTTACCCACGTTTTTTAAATATAGTTTGCGCGGTGCCGTGTGGCTTAATCTCAGTGTGGCGCTCCCGCGCCACCGATAATTCATTTATAATAAAAATAAAAAAAATTATAAAAAATAATAAAAAAATTACAAAGTTTACCAACGTTCTTTAAGGCTGGTTCATACTTATGACAAAACGTCCTTTGGACAAAGTCCAAAGGACAAATTCAGCGTAAAAACGTCTTTTGGACTTTGTCCAAAGAACAAAGTCCAAAGGACAAAATCCAAAAGACAACGTGTTCATAGTTTTTGTCCATTGGACTTTTCCCTTTGGAGTTTGTCCTTTGGACTTTGTCCAAAGGACAAATTCTAAGTAGCATTCATACTTCGTCCAAAGGAAAAAGTACAAAGGACGTTTTGGATTGTCCAAAGAACGTTTGGGCTTTTCTAAAATTGTCCTTTGGACTTTGTCCAAAGAACGTTTTGTCATAAGTATGAACCAGCCTTTATTATAGTTGGCGCAGTGGAGTGAGCCTAAATCGCCGTGTGGCGCTCACCACCAATGATTAAAATTATATTTTTTGAAATAAAAAAAAATAAGAAAAAGACGAAGATGAAATAAATTACAAAAATAACCTGATGCCCCAGTTATAGTTGGCGTGGCGCCGTGAAGCTGAATCGCACAGTGGGCGTTTCTGTGCCTTTGATGATTGCAATTATTTTTTTAAATAAAAAAATAAAAAGAAGAAGGTGAACATGAAGTAAAAATTTTATCCACGTGCTCAGATTATAGTTGGCATACACACAAACACACACACACACGCACGCACGCACGCACGCACGCACGCACGCACGCACGCACGCACGCACGCACGCACGCACGCACGCACGCACGCACACACACACACGCGCGCGCGCGCTCGAGGGTGGAGAAGCGTGAAAGGCGCACACACAAAAAATAAAAATAATTATTTGTCATTCCTAAAAATTTATATACCTGAACTTTTAATTTATTTAGTATGGCTTTTATGATGAATGTAAAAACAGATTTAATGTGAGACTCTACAAGCAATTTTGCCATGCTTTTGATTGTTTGCCCATATGTGGACTTGTTGATGGAAGAATATTTGGTATTTTTATATTTGTAAAAATTTTAAATAAAAGAACGTAAAAATTGAAATGTGTTTTTTGTGTTGTGAGTTCTTTTCCATCTTCAAAAATGGTAACTTAGTTACTCTTTGCTTTACTTATATTTTCGGAAATCTCTTAGACATTTTTATTCTGGAAGAGTGTGTTTTTTTTTTAAATTTAAGTATTTTCTGCAGGTGAAATAATATTAAAACCATGAAAACATTAGCAGCATGCATGTGATATAAATATATAAACTTATAGGTATATATCATTTTATCAACCGTGATATCATTTTACGTTTAATAAAGTTTTTCAATTTTTGCTTTATCAGATTAAGTTTTTTGGTTTAAGCGTTAACGTCAGTGTCACCCTTTTTTGCTTTAATTTTAGACCATTCTCAAGAAATTTAATGCTCACATGTACGAAACAATATTCCTTCTTACATTAGATCCAAAAAATAATTATTTTCGTTTGTCTAACAATTGTACCACCCAGGATAATAAAACCCTCTGTTTCGGCTGTATTTTAAAAGTTTTTCCAAGGCTGTAGTAATCTTTTTTTATCATTTTAATATTCATGTTTATAAAACTATATTTTTTTCGTTGTTATAGGATGAAACTCCGACTAAATTTCACGTATACATTTTTAATTTTATTTTTTGTATAATTCCAGCAATGCATGGGGGTTTAAGTCAAGACTTAAAAAGTTGGGATCAACTGCGAAGAATGCAAAGACCATGTGAAATATCTGACACCGGAGTACTATGTGATCTTTTGTGGGCAGATCCTGGTAAGAACAACATGTAATAGTTGGTTTTACTGTTTAAATTTTAGATAATGAAATTTGTAGATTTCTTTAAAATTAGGAGAATGATTACGCGAAAAATTGCAAGTTTCACTAAACAAAAAAATAACTTTTTTATAATAATTATGTTTAATTGTTTGTAAGAGTGTTTTATTACAGAAATTGCTTGTAATTAATTTACAGCTGTAAATTAATAAACGCATAGTTTTCTTTTGTATTTTTACATAAAAAGCATATTCATAAAATTGACGTTTAAAATTTTAAAAAATTACAAATTTATAAATTCCGTAAATTCTCCAGTTATGCACGTATTTTTCTATTAATATACTAAGAAGAAATTAAATACTTTTATTAATTTACAATTGCAAAAATCTTTATGAAATAGGCCCTAGCAGTGTATCAATGGCAATAAAACGTATGTTTGAATAATTTTATTACATGCGATTTTTTGCACTTAGTACTGGTATTAGCAAAAATATAAAGTTTTAAAGTTTTTTTTTAATTTTAAACTGCAATAAAAATATAGCTTTTCATATTCCAACCGAAATGTATAAAATCTAAAACGCCAAAGTCCGGTTCTGAATAATTCTGATGTTTTTAATAAAGAATAACGACGAAAATTCGAACGTACATAAAGGTCTTATATAATATTTTGCATTTAAAAACACCGGAGTAAAATGGAGACCAGAAAATATCAAAAATTTTTGACAAAAAAACAATTTTCGAAAACAAAACACAAAAAATGGTAAATTATAATACAAAAATGCAATGCACTATAAAATAAATTAAATAATAATTTATGAATCCATTGATAAAATTTAGCTCTCCTACCACATGAAATATACCTTTCTTCTACCAAAATTTGACTTTTACATTTTAACGTTAAAATGTAACTTTTGTAACTGTTAAATGCAGGAGGCACATTAGAAGAGATTTATGTTATATTATTTGATTCCTAAATTATTACTCAGTTTATTTTATGGTGCATTAAATTTTTGTATTATAATTTATCTTTTATATGTTTATTGTTAAAAAATTTTATCTCGTAAGAAATCGTGGGGTATTTTTGGTGTCTTTTTTTATTTCACCTACTTTTTAATAATATCACTATGCAAAATTTTTGTTGAGACCATTCTGTGCATTGGGATATCCGTCGTAATTCTTTATATATAGTAAGTATGCTTGGGATAATTTAGATCTATATCTAAATCTATTTATCTATATTAATAATATTAAATTCAAAATCCAATATAAAATATTTTAAGTTTACTGAAAATATTTTGAATTGCAATTGACTACCTTCTTTTAATTCCGAATACTTAAAAAATGACGAAGTGGCAACATGGATATGAAATTATGTTATCTACCCAACTAATGAAATTAGGGTACCGAAATTTACAGAAAGTTTTCGAAATTTAGTTTGAGGAGATTTTTTTAACGCAATTTATCTGCTCCAAATAATTTTTTTAACAATGCCTATATCAAATTTTATTTAAATTGTATAATGAGTACTGATTACTTTTTTAAAAACAAAATTGTTTTAGAATCTAAAAAAGAGCCGTCAGATAATAGCCAAAATCAATTTTTAGTTTTTGACCCTTAGTTACTTTGGCAAAGTATGAAGTATAAGTTTTTTGTTTTGTATAAAACAAAAGTTCTGTTTAAAAAAACCTGTTTTTAATTAAAGATAAAAAGATAAACGGTTATTATCCCAGTGATAGAGGAGTTTCTTCCGTGTTTGGTGCGGCAGTGGTAAAGAAATTTTGCTCAGATTTTGGCATAGACTTGGTCGCAAGAGCTCATCAAGTAAGAAAACAAGTTAGAATTTTTTATATAACAGTATACTTTCTGAATAAAAGTGTCTTGTTTATTGGGTAAAATCAAAAAATATATAACAAAAATAAATTTTAAAAAATGTGACTTACTATTTTTTTAGTGTCTTAAGGACACACTTTAATTTTAGGGCGTTGTAATGAGAGCACTCGAATATTCTATGGTTTTGTTTTTGTAAATGTTGTCTTGCGTAGGATTTGTATTTTGTTAAAGCATTTATTAAGGCGCGACATAATAAAAGCACGTATTAAGTAGCGTTATATGATTCCCATCAGAGTGTGCCCCATAATAAAAGCCCTCTAAAAAACCACTTTATAAATTATTATGTTTAAAAGCACTTCAAAAATTATATATTATATCTCTTTGGTAAAATAAACTTTATGCATTTTTTGCATAAACATTTTGTGCATTATATCTTATAAAATTAAATTAAAATTTTTATTTAATAAGATTATGTTTTTTATTTTTGTTAAATTAAACTTTAGTAGATTTTGCGCAGGTCATGTTTGGCTGATTTAAAATTGTAAAAGAAATTCACTTTTTGGGGGGGGTGGGGGGGGTTCTCTCTTTTTTTTTTTTTTGGGGTTTTTTGGGGGGGGTGGGGGGGGGGGGGGGGTTTTGGTGGGTGGGGGGGGGGGGGGGGGCTTGGGGCCGCTTTGTTTTTAAAAATGCAGTGTTCCAGATGATCTAGGTAATAATGGTCATTTTTTATTAATAAAACCAAAATTAATAATTGCCCGTGTTTTCAACTTTCCAAAATTATTTTAATATTTTAGATCCGTTAAAAATTTTTCCGATGTATTTCAGTTTAAAAAATATCTATTAAATTCAAATTTTTAACCAGACGTTTTACATCAAATCTGCATTTGATGATTTGCATGAAACACAATTACATTTACACTATTGCGGGAATTTCGATCCCATAAATATGAAAAAATAACCTACATTTTTATGAATTAATTCTTGCCGAACTTAGAAACCTGTGAAAACAGGGTGGTGTTTTTTAATAATATTTTATTAAAAATTTTATTACCACACTAGTGTTGGTAATAAAAAACGTGGTTGGACTCTCAACTACATTTATAAGCTGCAAAATAGGGGGTTGTGTGTTTTAAAAGTTACACATCAAAGTTGGTAAAAGACTAACATGGGTTCGGTTCTTAACCACATTTAGAAAACAAAAAAACAAAACAGGGAGTAGTGCGTTTTAAAAATCACCAAACAAAATTTGGTGAAAAAAAAAGACTGGTTGGATCTTAACTACATTTAGAAGACTCCTGACTGTCCTGCGTCTTTAAGCATCCTAAGATGAAATTAAATATATTAATTTTTTTTATTAAGTAACTTTTTACTCAATATAGATTACTTACATTAAAAGCTTTATTTAACATAATTTTAAAGACATACTAGAATGAACCACCGCCTGCGGAATGGCGAAATCCGAAACGGTTCATATTAGTACTTTTTATATTATATATTTATTAATTTCAATGCAAACTGTTTGTAAATCTTTTTTCTAAAGGACAGTATCCACTATTAATCAGCGTGTTTTTTCTTCGTGGGGATGTGACTTCTCTAACAAATATGGACAGCAAAGTTAAATTTAGTAAATTGTGGAGGATGGTCAGAACGCTGTGAAAAAAAAGCTTGGTCAGAGTCAAAAATTTAACTTTGCTATCCACACTTTTTAGAAAAGTCACATCCATGCGAAGAAAACACACTATAGTGGATAAAACGATGAATATTACAAAATGTAATCTAAGGAATAGGAAGAATTTATTGATATTGTAGCATTTTTTTATGAACGCTGAGAATTAAAATAGGAATATTTTTTCAGAATTCAGTGCCTATTGACTCGCGGTGATTTTTCTTAGATTTTATTATTTCAATTTAAGTATTGCTTTTGCTTAACGTCGCCCAAAAAAATAAAATTAGCTAAATAACTTTAAGCATAAATATTTCAAAAATACAAAAAGGATAACATAAAATGCAACAGACTTTATTATTGGGAAAAGTTTGTTTGTTGAAATTTTCAAAAAATAATATACGAAAAATTTAAGTTTATCAAATGCTAGTGTAGAATGCTTGACAATTGTTAAAAACAGAAGCATATATTTTAATCATCTGAATATGGCTTCATTACAATGACGTTTTTTTTAAATATATAGTTGTTTTAGTTTTTTGACTAAAAAATTGACGATGAACCTGTATCTCCAGCTGACCAAAGTCATGTATTAAGGCGTGGAAAGTGCAATCGCAACTGTTGAATAACCATAGTTTTTGTAGGAATAGTATTAAACTGCTGAACTACTGAACTGCCCAAAACTACTAAACGTATTATTACTGAAGGGAAAATCAATACGAAACAGCCAATCAGCTGCGCGCCGACTATTGTAATTCAAATTAAACCACATCATACGCAAAGTATTCCTTATACATGACTTTGGTCGACTCTTTGACTAACGTGCTGCGTTGCACGTTGCACTGCATTCGCTGATTTTACATTAAAAGTAGCATTTATAAGGCGTAGTATGTTTGAAACATCATTACAACGGAAGTTTTTGTAAAATATAATAGAGAATGAAGCATTAATTTTTTTTATTGTTGATTAGGTAATGGAAGAGGGATATGAATTTTTCGCTGAAAGAAAATTAGTAACAGTATTTTCAGCTCCAAACTATTGCGGGAAATTTATGAATGCCGCTGCTGTTATGAAAGTAAGAAATATTAATAATTAAAACTATTGTACCCAAACATATATTAAACAACTAGCTGAATATCTGTTTTAACAGTTACGAAACGACAGGGAGCACTCGCAGCCTGCTCTGGAGATTGCGCCATTTTGAAGGTCCAGCTTGATTTGGTTAACCCAAACCCCGATTTCTATTTTGGTGAGGTAATTGACTTGTCAACATAGTGCTTTTTTGAGGGGCCCTCTCCGAGAAAAGTTTACAAGCTTACAAATGGAGACGGCGCTTTGTTTTTTTTTGAAAAAGACCATAAACTGATATATTTCAAACCAATTTATTACAGCGTCACAAGTCTCAAATAAACAATAATAATGATTCTTTGATCAAAACAAGTCTTCCTGCGGTAAGATCATCTACAATGTGCAGGCTTAAGAAACTATATAGTGTGAGATTAATTATAGAAAGCAACCGGGAACAATGGAGCGAAAGTTTATTTCTGTAACGTGACTGAAGCTGCAACCCTAAAACTTTGATTATCTGTTTTATACAACCTGAAGCTACTTTTAGTATAAATAATACCAAAATTTTTTAAATACATCTTTGAATATTGGAACTACATTCTAGTCACATCTCTGCATACAGGCATAAGTCTAGGAGGTGAGGTGAAAGTAATTTCCTCGTCCTAGATACCACTTCTAGAAATGGTGCTGGTCTTAAGCCTAGATAAACGAGGTAAGTTGATTTGGCTGGCATGTAGATTTGCTGGAAACTTGCACCGACTATGAAAATATGATAGATGTTATTTACCAGTTTAAACTGCCCCTATTGTTGACACTAAAATTATAGATAATCATGGCAGTGTCAAAGTGTTTACAAGTAACAGGTTTATTTTATTTGCGTTTTTCTTCATTTTATTATTAGCCCTGCAAAATGCTCTAAGAATAGAGCAGGAAAAAGAGGCGATTTCTCCCCGGGCATGTGTTTAAACAGAAAAGCTGTGGACTAGTCTGAGATAGACATTATTTGCACCATAAGAAATTTGTATTTGATTCGGCTAGCTGCCCACTGAATAAAAATTTCTATCATATAATAATAATTTATTTATACGTTGAATTAAACACACAACACTGGTGCATTTTTTTAATCTGATGAAATGACAATTGAAAAAAAATATACTCACAACAATTTTTGACAAGCGTGAAGTGCCAATTTTTTAATTGAAAGGTCATGTATGTGTAAGAAACAACTATAAATTTGAAAAAGTGGCGATTTCCCGCTTGTCAAAGATTGCTGTAAGTATAATTTTTTCAATTGTCATTTCATCAGATTAAAAAAATGCAACAGTGCTGTGTGTTTAATTCAACGTGTAAATAAATTATTATCATATCATAGAAATTTTTATTCAGTGGGCAGCTGACCAAATCAAATACAAACTTCTTATAGTGCAAATAATGTCCATCTCAGAATAGTCCACATATTTTCTGTCTAAACACACGCCCGGGAAAAATCGCCCCTTTTTCCTGCTCTATTTTTATAGCATTTTTCAGGGCTAGTCTACCATTTTTTAAAATCAAATTAAAAAAATAACCTTATATAGTATAGTATTAGCTGCTCAATGACCAAATGTTTATAATCAATCTGTTGCTGAGATATAATGTTTTTAAAGTCTTAATATTATCAATAGAAAACATATTTTTCGTGAACATTACAATGTGAAAAACTTTACTAATATAAATTTTTATTAGTGCTCGATTATACGAATTTAAAATTATATTGTCAACAATTCAAATTTTAAATTTGGACACTGAACAAAGTGGTTCCTAAAAAATTATTGCACGATTTTTTTACCGTTTCCAAAGAGCTCATGTTTATTTCTGATAAATCAGTAACAATGAAGGAATATAGCTTTTAATATAGAAGCATTTGAAAAAAATCTACTAATCATAATAAAAATTACGTACGTTTTCTAATTATAGTTGGAGCAGTGGAATGGGTTAAATCTCCGTACCAGCAAGGATTGGAATTATATATTTGAAATAAAAATAATAATAATGATAAAGAAAGATGATCATGAATTACAAAGCTGTTATTGTGCAGCGTTTCTATGAGGAGCTATCCGTTGTTTGCTCTGTACAATTCTTATTGTTGCCAAAAGGCTTTTATTGTGTGGTTAGAATTTTTTATTTTGCTATTTTTCAATTTTTTTATTTTGATCAATAAATCGATAGCAAGGACCTAAATGAAAAACAGTGGCTCCAAAGAAATTTTGTAATTCTTTCTTCTTTTCAATGCGTCCATGTTTATTTTTGATTAATCAGTAACGAAGGAGGAATATCGATTTTAAGAATTGAGCGTTAGAATAATAATAATAAGAAGAAGAAGATGAACATGAATTTCAAAATTTACCCACGTTCTCTAATTATGGTTGGCACGGCGCCGTGGAGCTAAATCACCCTGTGGCGCTCCCGCGCCACCCATGATACACTGTCTTTTGACCAAATTCATAGTATAATTTTGCTTGTGCGTTTTTTTTGTTTTGAAGTCTCTCCTTTTGCCTTCACAAACCAAGTCAGACAAGATTTAATATCAAACGCTGTTTAAAAGAATAAACTGAGATTTGGATTTATATTCTGGATATATGTAAAAATATTCACATTTCTTTTTTACAGCGCCTGTTGTGGTGAGCTTTGTAATAATAGTAATTTTCATTGTCTTTCATTATTCTAACCAATGAGGATACCATGGATGCTGGAAGTATGTATGACAGTAGCATTATTCTCATTTTTATTCTTATACATTCCTCGAACTAACACTATTTAATAGTTTAATTCATTAATTGTTTTTATTTGAAAAACTTTTTTAGGTTGATAAAAATCTATGCATAACCTTTGACATTCTGAAACCAAAGTAAATTATTCTTTGACAATGGATCTGTGATACTAAATTTCTTGCTACTAACAAAATTTTTGTTTCAAACTTCTTTGTTTTAAATAAACAACTAAAAAAACGGGTCTAAAACAATTTTTGTGCAAACTTTCGACCGAGTTTGTATTTTTAAAAACGATTTGTATTATAGAAAAACAAGAAGAACAAAGGACTGAGCAAAGGGTGAGCTTAAAATAACTCAAAAATTTTTTTGCATTAGGGACATATTTTTTGAAAAATATATAATATGCCAGTATAAACTAAAATATACACGAACAGCATAATAATTTGATTTATAATTTGTAAATTTATTGATAAATTTGATATCTTTTCTTTATTTGTTTCCTATATTAATGCTAAAATAGTAAAACAACGTAAATAATTAATAATTATATTAAAACAAACACAACAAAAGGGTTAATGTTCAAAATTTGGACGTCCAAAACAGTTATATAAGCTTGCCAAATATTACTATATTGTTCTCATATAATAAACTATGGGGTTTGCCAATACTCTAGAAATCTTAAAACTTAAAAAGTTTATTGTATATATGCAGTTTTAAAGAAACTAATTTCCAGTATTTTGAATTATAAAGTACACAGTTTAAAACAAATATATTGGATGCTTTCCTTTTATTTTGCTAAATTTAAATACGTTATAAATTGATTGGGTCGTTCTTTCTTTCTTTCTTGGCCTAAAAAGTCAAAACTAAATTCAAACCATTTTTTTACTTTAAGGTAGAACACCACAATCAGATTTTGACGGCAGATCCTTACTAATTAATTTTTACTAAAGTAATTAGACCTGCTGATTCAATTTTTAACATTCATTTTTTGTAAAAAAATGTTATCCTCCACAATCATCAAATAACATCCATGAAATACATGTCAAAAATACAAAACATAAATAAAATTTATTACCAAAAATATTTTATTTTTTCATTTTCGCTTTAGCGTATTTTGAATAATAAAACACTTTAATTAAAAAGCTAAAAATTTAAAAAAAGAAATTTTTAGACGTTAAAAATATGGCCCAACGAAGACTCGATCCCAGGAATCGGTGCCCGACGTACTAACCACTCGGCTACTGGGTCAGCTGAGGTTTCTTCCTTAAACCTACTTTTAAAGAAAGGTCTCAAAATGCAGTTTCTCGGCGTCAATTAAAAAAAAATTAAACGAAAATTAAAAAAAATTTGATTCACTCAGATTTTAATGAAAGTTTGGAAATAGTTAGACACAAGTCTAATCAATACTTTGAATTGTATTTAATTAAAAAACTAATTCACTTTTAAAAACAGATTTTTTTTTATTTTCGTAAAATTTTGAATTATGTTTTACTCGAAACCATATCTAAAAGTTGCCCTTTTTTTAATTTTCTCTAAAATTACGAAAAAAACTGAATGAATCAAATTTTTTAAATGGCCAAACACTGTTTTTTGAGCTTTAAATTCATGGAAATATATCTCAAAATAGAACAACTGGTAAACAATGAAATTATTACCGTTAGATACATTATAATCCGAGCTTTCGATTGCACTATACTTTTGTCAGACAAAAATTAATATCTAAGACGATATCTAACTTTTAGTAAAATTCGTCATAACTGTGGTGTTCTACCTTAAACCCCATGTTCCAATTTTCATCGGTCCAAGTTCCAAACATTTTCCGACGAGTGGATGGTTCACACTAGTGTTGTAAAAAGTTACTTTTACTTAAAGTAATAAAATTAACGGATTTTGGATTACTTTTACTTTTACTCGACTTTTGAAATTTCAATACTTTTACTCTTACTCAACTTTTAAAATTTAACTCTTACTCGGATGTTTTTCTGCAAATACTTAAATTAATTTAAGTAATTTCAATGAGTAGGTTCCTTATCAGTTTGTTGTAAAATGAGTGGCAGAAGAAAATTTTCTAAACCGCTAACACGCTAAAACCATCTATTTTGACCAAAAAAATTATTAAACTGATAATTTATACATAAAATTAGCAACAAACTTTAGAAAAGAGCTCTCGGGCTTCAAAAACAGGTGTTTTGCTCCGTTTCAAAATTATTTTATTATACTTTTACTCTTACTTTAACTTAAAAAAAATAGGTCTTACTTTTACTTTACTTAAGTAAAATTTTGATCTTTACTTTTACTTTTACCTTACTTAAATTAAAAAATCACAAATTACTTTTACTCTTACTTTACTTAAATGAAAATTTTTCAAATTACTTTTACTTAAAATAATTAAAAATCATTATTTTTTACAACACTATCATACCGAACTGGCAGTGGAGAGCTTATAGCGGATAGCGCTAGTGGATAAGATCTACCAAATGGTAAGCGTTTTATGCCAAAAATTAAAATGGCGTATTATAATAATAATAATATTGGAAGTTTTACAGAATTTACAAACATTAGTAATTTTTTAAATTCTAAACGCAATTTTAGTAATATATTTTTGAATTAAAAATACAAAGAAAAATATGCGTTTATTAATTTACAGCTAGCTATAAATTAATTACAAGCATTTTTTATGAAATAGGCCCCCAGGGCCTATTTCATAACGACGTTTGTAAATTTTCATTGCACGAAATTCTGGCCATTTTATTTTTTGTAAATTACATGATCTAGGATATACCACACGCCGAATATTGATCGTTCAGCGGAGATGAAATGACTTGGTTGCGACCAACCAAATTTGAATTTGAATTGAATTTGAATTATATTTTGTTAAAATAACAGGAAACATACATAAGCTAGTTAAAACTGCACTTGAAATTGTATGTACCATTTACATAATTAAAACCAAAAAAATAAAAATAAAAATAAAATAAAAGATAAACGCGTTTGACAACTGAAACCCACAACCTGACTGCGATAACATTCCCAGAAGTGAGACAGTTCAGTCAAAACCATGTCAACCACACCCACAAAATGATTCCGGACTCACCGCAAGCGCGATTGACAAAACCAAAACCAAACCGTCACACTCCTAGGTTAAAACCGAAACCAAGTCTTGAGAAAAATTTACAGATGTCAAACAACTAAACACAGTGAACATTTACAAAAACATTAGTATTAATATAATACACTATGTAAAATTATATAACATTGTAGTACAAATTATTTTCTAAAAAACTATTTAAAAAATGATTTTCACGCATGTTTTTAAAAAACCTGTGCTTATTTTGATCACAAATCATGGTAGGAATATCATTCCATAGCCGCACAGATTGTCTTACCAGCGCAGAGAAGCGCGCAGATGCCCCCTGGATTACAAGTCAAATAACCTTTATCGTGTATTTACAAAAAAATAGGCGGAGATTTGTAAAATGGAAATTTACAAAGGTTTTTATGAAACAGGGGCCGAATTTACAAGACGCCCTAACAGCTTAGGGCCACTAGCTGGTAAGTGTCACTAAGCAGTTTAGTGAAGTGTTGTATTTACTAGAATCCCTAATGGTAAGGTACACTAGCAGATAAGTGGGAAAACGCTAGGGAGGTGGGTACCTCCCCAAAAGCGTCCCTAACTTAAATATTAAACAACAAAATAACCGTTTTGCAAAAAAATTGTTGTATATTTTGAAAAAACATTAAAAATAATTAAATCAATGTGGGATTTCGATAAAACTATTGTTTATCTTGAAACAATGCATAATGCAAAGTGAAAAGTGCGCAGCCTGTTGCGCACAAAGTGATTTACATAAAATGCACATTTTTGTTTGGAACAAAAAGTTTAACAAATATCAGGGGTAAATCGTTACGCACGCATTTTCCATACCGCGATTTTATTTATTTGGACTAAACCCAATAGTTGTTCTATTTTTTTGGAAATTTTTTTTAAAGTTTCTCACCTTTATTTAATGTTGCCCTAATTCTAGTGGCACTAAGAGGTTAGTAACACTTGTTTATAAGTGCGTCTAGTAAATTTGGCCCCAGGCCCCTGATGATTTTCACTATTATAGTGATTTTGCACGTCACTGAAATTTGAGGCGGAGTCGTAATCGGTGAAATTTAGTGTTTGTTAGTAAACGGAGACAAACACTAAATTCCACCGACTTCGACTCCGTACAAAATCTCCAGTAACGTACCGTAGTTTTTAACATTATGCAAATTTTTTCATTGTTGATTGAATTACTTAATTTTTGTGCAATCATAGAAATTAGTCAAGTTTTGAGTTATAAAACTTTTTAAAAGCTTCCTAAAATATTTTAAAAAACTTTTTGGTGTCTGGAAAGAATATTTTAGGCATAATATCCTCATTTTAGGCATATTTTAGGCTTTAAGCAGTAAATTAGTTGGCATTTAATAGATTTAAGCTTTTTAGACTTTTATCAGGATTTTTAGGTTTCGCTTAGGCTTAGGAAAAATAATGTTTTCTTTGTCTTAAATTTTGTTCTGCAAAATTTTCTAATAACCATAATTTAAAAATTAAAAATAGTGAATATTAACCCAAACCCTAAATTCACATGAAAAACCATTCAAAACAAGAATCTAAACCATGTTCTTGCACTAGAATAATAATTGAAATTTATAAGTTTCTCGAGTTTAATTTAATTATATGCCATTTTAAATTTACTAATTTTATGGTTTTTAACCTAATTTAATGTTTTTATAGTGTAACTCAAGTAAAATTATTAATTTCTAAAAATATTTTACTATGCATAGTCTATGCATAGTTTAATTCTACTGCATCATCATTTTATTTTTTTTCTTTTTGACGTTTACACGTAGAAAGAGCTAATGAATTAAAAAAATTTTCAATTTACTTGAGATTCTGCTAATTCCGCCTAACCTGCATATCATTATATAATTTGCAGAACTTTGAGGCGAAGTCGGAGTCGGTGGAATTTAGTGTTTGCCTAAACATACATTCTGCAGGCGCTAGGAAAAAATACATTCTGCATAATATCTTCGGAAAGTATCTCTTCTGCAAGAATAACTTTTGCAAAAATACATTCCAGTAAAATATCTTCGGAAAAAATAACTTCTCGCCGTGCGTCACGGAAGATATTATGCTGGAAGGTATTCTTTCCGCCCTTCCAGAAATAAACCGACGAATGAGACGCGCAGCGAAATTAAAATAAAGCAATCTTTTTATTTAAAACATTGCCAACTATGCGAATTTACAAACCAAAAACTGTTTGATTGATGTTAAATTGTGCTAAATTACTACACTACGCTTTAAATATAAACTAATACACTGGTAAATTTATTAAACTAAATTACTAAAGGAAAAGTACACTGGTTTGTTTAATTCTAAACGTAAAATTACTCGCTTATAGACAAATTAGAAACTTAATGCTTCTAAAAACTTAAAGTATAAATTCAATATACTAGTTTAAAAGCTTTAAAAGCAAATTAACACATAGTTTTAATTAAATTTATTTTCCCTGAGCCTAAGCAAACCTTAAAATCGAGCGAAATCGTATTGTTATGCAATTTTTAATAATTTTTTTATTAAAAAAATCTAATTTTTGTTATCAGCGGTTTGTAATGTTTTAAATAATACGATTTGTTTCTTTCTATTCCGCTGTGCTAAACTTTATGGTTTTGAAAACTGAGTATAAAACATTCTTAGTTAGTTTAAAATGCTTTAAAAATTATTCAAAACTTTGTTTTAATTAAATTTACTTTCCTAAGCCTAAGCAAAACCTAAAATCAAGCTAAATTGATATTTTTTTATTTTGTTTATGTGAAATAAGAAATGTTGATATTATTTACAGCTGGCGTGAAGGTAAAGATTAAAAAAATGTATATTGTATGCCGGCGGCTGCGCCGCCCGCTCGACGGTTTAACCACGTGCGGGAGAGATAGGAGGGGGAAAGATAGCAGCAAGAAAAAAGCAGGAGGGACGGAGGGGGAGAGATACGTAGCGAAGATACTGGACTGGAATGTAGCAAAGATAAGATAGCAGTGCAGAATAGATCCGACGTAGAAAGCAGGAAGAATGTATCGGACGGACCCGCATGAAAAATAGGGAGAGAGTAGCTTCTGCAATAATAAATTTTGCAAAAATACATTCCAGTAAAAAACCTCCGGAAAAAATAACTTACCCCCGGCCGCCCCGGAGGTTACCGGGAGGGTTCTTTCCGCCCTTCTAACGCTGAGAGACGCAGAGCGGATTTTTTTTTTTTTTAATGATCAGATAACAGAATTGATATTGATTCTAGGAAATTTGAACGCCAGCACTTGATCGCCGAGCATTTGACCGCCAGCATTAGAACGCCGCGCACTTGAACGCCGAGCATTAGACCGCCGAGCATTAGACCGCCGCAGTACGCGTTGCTTTAAAAAGGACGTTAAAACTCCCCGCCAAGGTGGTATAAACTCCCCTCAAAAATAAAAAACTCAATAGAATATAAAAAAATGGTTTTAATATAATATGTAAACAAAGCAATGTTGTTTTTTAACAATAAACGATATGTCAAAAATTTATATTTTTCCTTGAAATAAAAAAAAAACTTAGTAAACGGTTAGTTCTTTGATGATTTAAACCTGTTTTTCCTGAGCCTAAGCGAAACCTAAAAATCAAAGTAAATTTTTATGATAAATTTATATTTAATGGTGTTTTTTTAAAATAACTATTTTTTTCCTAAGCAAAACCTAAAATTAAACAAAAAATTATACCTAAAAATTGTTTTGCAAAAACAAAAAATAGGGTTAGGAATTATAGATTGTAGGAGGTTTGTTTGGGAGGAGTGGGATAAAGGTAGTCTTAGGGGGAAGGGAAATAGGGAGGAGGGAGGGATAGGTCAGGTAGGAAGGTGTAAGTATACTAAAGGTAAAGGAAAAGGTTTATACTTAATATAATAATAAGTTAAAAGTAAATAATACTAATATTTTTTTTTGAAAAGTCAAAAAAAAAACTAAAACTTTTTAGGTTTGGGGAGTTTATACTGTCGTAGTGCTGTGTTGAGGGTGGGGGTAAAAGCCGGACCACCCGGACGGACTGACGGAAATCGATGGGGTAAAACCCGGACTGACGGACCGTCTAAAAACGCAAATATCTCAAGAAATACATAAGCTCTATAAAAAATAAAGATATTCTTGCAATCTCCAGATCACGAGGTTTACGTTTATTTGCTTATTTTTGTGTTTTTGTTCATATTAAAAAAATTAAAATCTTCCGGGTTTCCTTGACGCGAGTATTTGTTGACTCACTTACCGTAAGTTTATTTATTTTATTTACCGAAAGTTACTTACCTTACCTTACACTTACCGAAAGTTTATTTTCCATGAATTAGTAAAATTAAATATGTTCCATAAATTAAAATTAAACTTTTTAAATTTAAAAATGTATATAAATATAATTCTGTATTAAACTGCCAGTGCTTCTTTTGCAAAACTCATGATGGAAGTAATATTTCGTTCGCAATATAAATTGAAATAAAATTTTAAATACGCGGTATTTTTTATCGTTTGAACGCGCGGCCGTTTTTTTGTATTCAAATTAAAAACTGGACAGTAGATCCTCAAGTCTTGATTTAAGGTGTATTTAGAAACCATTTAATAACTCTGTATTTTACAGACCATTTAACCCTAAACATAGTTTATTATATAGAATTGTAGCTAATTATTGTAAATAAATGTTTTGATTGAGCTAATGTACTTCGAAATTGGAAAAATTGCACCCTTAAAAACTTGGTCATGCGAACTAAAAACCCGGAAGATTTTATTTTTTTAAATATAGAAAACCAACTTTTTAAACCTGTTACATATTTAGTAGAATGCCATAAGCATCAATTTAATGTGTTTACGTCATAATTTTATGCTGTATTTCTTGAGATATTTGTGTTTTTAGACGGTCCGTCAGTCCGGGTTTTACCCCTTTGATTTCCGTCAGTCCGTCTGGGTGGTCCGGGTTTTACCCCTACCCCTGTGTTGATATAATTCTCTGTAGGAGGCGGAAATCGAAAATTTGCATAAAATTTATATGAAATACTGCGGCGGTCTAATGCTCGGCGGTCTAATGCTCGGCGTTCAAGTGCGCGGCTTCTAATGCTGGCGGTCAAATGCTCGGCGATCAAGTGCTGGCGTTCAAATCAAATTTCTGGACACCCTAAAAGTGTTCATATTTTAGGTTTTGCTTAGGCTTAGGAAAAAAATAGTTATCTTAAAAAAAACACCATTAAATATAAATTTATCATAAAAATTTAGTTTGATTTTTAGGTTTCGCTTAGGCTCAGGAAAAACAGGTTTAAATTATTAAAGAACTAATCGTTCACTAAGTTTTTTTTTAATTTCAAGGAAAAATATAAATTTTTTGCTTATCGTTTATTGTTAAAACAACATTGCTTTGTTTAAATATTATATTAAAACCATTTTTTTATATTTTATTAAGTTTTTTTATTCTTGGGAGGAGTTTATACCACCCTGGCGGGGAGTTTTAACGTTCTTTTTAAAGCAACGCGTACTGCGGCGGTCTAATGCTCGGCGGTCTAATGCTCGGCGTTCAAGTGCGCGGCGTTCTAATGCTGGCGGTCATGCTCGGCAATCAAGTGCTGGCGTTCAAATTTCCTAGAATCAATATCAATTCTGTTATCTGATCATTAAAAAAAAAAAATCCGCTCTGCGTCTCTCAGCGTTAGAAGGGCGGAAAGAATACCTTCCAGCATAATATCTTCTGCGACG
This sequence comes from Microlaimidae sp. YZB2_3, assembly GCA_030248175.1. Taxonomy (NCBI): domain Eukaryota; kingdom Metazoa; phylum Nematoda; class Chromadorea; order Desmodorida; family Microlaimidae; species Microlaimidae sp. YZB2_3. The sequence goes on along the minus strand of JASAMX010018654.1, from coordinate 2,861 downwards.
CACGGCGATAAGTTATTTTTTCCGAAGATATTTTACTGGAATGTATTTTTGCAAAATTTATTATTGCAGAAGAGACTCTTTCCCAAGATATTATGCAGAATGGTGTCCGGAAAAAATACATTCTGCATAATATCTTCGGAAAGAATCTATTCTGCAATAATAACTTTTGCAAAAATACATTCCAGTAAAATATCTTCGGAAAAAATAACTTCTCGCCGTGCGTCACAGAAGATATTATGCTGGAAGGTATTCTTTCCGCCTTTCTAACGCTGAACGTTGGATGAATAAACCGACGAGTGAGGCGCGCAGCGGAATGGAAATAAACAAATTTTATAATTTAAAACATTACGTACAAGCTGTAGATAATAAAAATATCAACATTTTTTTAAAGAAGCATTATTTAATAATGTATTATAATACAATTTAGCTTGATTTTAGGTTTTGCTTAGGCTTAGGAAAGTAAATTTAATTAAAACAAAGTTTTGAATAATTTTTAAAGCATTTTAAACTAACTAAGAATGTTTTATACTGAGTTTTCAAAACCATAAAGTTTAGCACAGCGGAATAAAAATAAACAAATCGTATTATTTAAAACATTACAAACCGCTGATAACAAAAATTAGATTTTTTTAATAAAAAATTATTAAAAATTGCATAACAATACGATTTCGCTCGATTTTAAGGTTTGCTTAGGCTCAGGAAAAATAAATTTAATTAAAACTATGTGTTAATTTGCTTTTAAAGCTTTTAAACTAGTATGATTTTATACTTTAAGTTTTTAGAAGCATTAAGTTTCTAATTTGTCTATAAGCGAGTAATTTTACGTTTAGAATTAAACAAACCAGTGTACTTTTCCTTTAGTAATTTAGTTTAATAAATTTACCAGTGTATTAGTTTATATTTAAAGCGTAGTGTAGTAATTTAGCACAATTTAACATCAATCAAACAGTTTTTGGTTTGTAAATTCGCATAGTTGGCAATGTTTTAAATAAAAAGATTGCTTTATTTTTAATTTCGCTGCGCGTCTCATTCGTCGGTTTATTTCTGGAAGGGCGGAAAGAATACCTTCCAGCATAATATCTTCCGTGACGCACGGCGGAAGCTTGTTTTTCCGAAGATATTTTACTGGAATGTATTTTTGCAAAAGTTATTCTTGCAGAAGAGATACTTTCCGAAGATATTATGCAGAATGTATTTTTTCCTAGCGCCTGCAGAATGTATGTTTAGGCAAACACTAAATTCCACCGACTCCGACTTCGCCTCAAAGTTCTGCAAATTATATAATGATATGCAGGTTAGGCGGAATTAGCAGAATCTCAAGTAAATTGAAAATTTTTTTAATCAATTTAGCTCTTTCTACGTGTAAACGTCAAAAAGAAAAAAAATAAAATGATGATGCAGTAGAATTAAACTATGCATAGACTATGCATAGTAAAATATTTTTAGAAATTAATAATTTTACTTGAGTTACACTATAAAAACATTAAATTAGGTTAAAAACCATAAAATTAGTAAATTTAAAATGGCATATAATTAAATTAAACTCGAGAAACTTATAAATTTCAATTATTATTCTAGTGCAAGAACATGGTTTAGATTCTTGTTTTGAATGGTTTTTCATGTGAATTTAGGGTTTGGGTTAATATTCACTATTTTTAATTTTTAAATTATGGTTATTAGAAAATTTTGCAGAACAAAATTTAAGACAAAGAAAACATTATTTTTCCTAAGCCTAAACGAAACCTAAAAATCAAGATAAAAGTCTAAAAAGCTTAAATCTATTAAATGCCAACTAATTTACTGCTTAAAGCCTAAAATATGCCTAAAATGAGGATATTATGCCTAAAATATTCTTTCCAGACACCAAAAAGTTTTTTAAAATATTTTAGGAAGCTTTTAAAAAGTTTTATAACTCAAAACTTGACTAATTTCTATGATTGCACAAAAATTAAGTAATTCAATCAACAATGAAAAAATTTTCTGAATGTTAAAAACTACGGTAAGTTACTGGAGATTTTGTACCAAGTCGAAGTCGGTGGAATTTAGTGTTTGTCTCCGTTTACTAACAAACACTAAATTTCACCGATTACGACTCCGCCTTCAACTGCGGTGACACCTGCAAAATCACTATAATAGTGAAAATCATTACGGGGCCTGGGGCCAAATTTACTAGACGCACTTATAAACAAGTGTTACTAACCTCTTAGTGCCACTACAACTACAGGAAAGTTAAATAAAGGTGAGAAACTTTAAAAAAAATTTCCAAAAAAATAGAACAACTATTGGGTTTAGTCCAAATAAATAAAATCGCGGTATGGAAAATGCGTGCGTAACGATTTACCCCCTGATATTTGTTAAAATTTTTTGTTCCAAACAAAAATGTGCATTTTATGTAAATCACTTTGTGCGCAACAGGCTGCGCACTTTTCACCTTGCATTATGCATTGTTTCAAGATAAACAATAGTTTTATCGAAATCCCACATTGATTTAATCTTTTTATTTTTTTTTTTATCTGTTTTTAATGTTTTTTTCAAAATTTACAACAATTTTTTTGCAAAACGGTTATTTTGTTGTTTAATTAATATTTAAGTTAGGGACGCTTTTGGGGAGGTACCCACCTCCCTAGCGTTTTCCCACTTATCTGCTAGTGTAACTTACCATTAGGGATTCTAGTAAATACAACACTTCACTAAACTGCTTAGTGACACTTGCCAGCTAGTGGCCCTAAGCTGTTAGGGCGTCTAGTAAATTCGGCCCCTGCTTCATAAAAACCTTTGTAAATTTCCATTTTACAAATCTCCGCCTATTTTTTTATCAACTACACAGATAAAGGTTATTTGACTTGTAATCCAGGGGGCAT
>JASAMX010018650.1:0-25434 GCA_030248175.1 Microlaimidae sp. YZB2_3 | reverse complement strand
AATCAAATTACAATGAAATTTTTTAAAACCTTTAAAAATATTTACTGCACACTATTTATTAAAAAAATACTTTCAATAGAGAGACACCGTTACCCTTTTTCACGTACGTAAAAATTAAATTGAATACTGTTGTATTTATGGTTTAATATACAATTTTCCGTGAAAAATGGTGGTTAATTTTTTTCAAAACTTCGATGAAACTTCGATTTAATTTAATTTGGTAAAATTTAAAGCTCCAGATAGTATATTTCTATTGAAATTTATAATTTTTGGAAGGCCATAATATCTTTTGTATTTTTTAACGTATAAATAGTTTTTCCGTGCGTCGTGCGTTTGATCGATTTTTTCAGAGGATTTGTTTATAAATCGCTTTTAGAGCTCATGATCTTATGGTAGCAGTGGCATAGTCGGTTAGCGCGTCGTCAAATTTTTGAAAGGTCCCGAGATCGATTCCCACATAAAACATATTTGGCCATAATTTTTTTTTTTGATTTTAATAATGTTTTTTTTATTTTTTTTATAATTTTAAAAATTTATTCCACATAAATTCAAAAAATATCATTATTGTAAACAGGTTTGTTACCTGCTTTTCGCCAATTAGTCAAATTTTCGTCATTTGAATATCTTAAAATATTATAATACTTTATAAATATAATAATTCAAAAATAAATTGTATGTAAATAAAAATGGGTAATTTTTGCTCTTTATTGCAATTGGTTTACTATTGAACGCCCTGCAATAAAAACTGTCCGGAGAGACCTTAAATAGTTGATTCAATACTGCAAATATCGAGGTCAGTTAGATTTTATTTACCTATAGTGTAATTATTGTTTTCATCTTTTATTAGGACTAAAAAACATTAGAAGGGGCTGTGTCACCGCAACACTTAGGTGGGCAGAGTGGCGTATACTCCCCCCGAAAAATCCCGATTATAGCTGACCCTCCCGCAGGGGCGTAGCCAGGGGTAGGGCCAGGGGACATGCTCCCCCCAAATGGACCCTTTGCCCCCCCCCCCAAATGAGATGATATAAACAATTTGAGATCCAATAAGAAAAAAATACGTTAGAAAAAATTTTTTGTGTCAGTCAAAAAGTTTTTTTAACAGTTTAAAAATATCGTTTCGTGGAAGAATTTAAAAATTTTACTGATAGTGTTCGACGTTTGTCACTGTAAACATTTAAATAAAAAAGTTTTAGAGTAGTTGTTTATCTAATTTTGACTCAATTATAGCTGTTAGTATTATATATATGTTTTGAGAGTGTCTTAAACTTAAAAGGAGCATTCAGCTTCAAACTGTTTTTGTAAACAAAAAAATCTTTTAAGCTATATAAATGCAATGTGATGTGAACTTTGGGGTACCCGCTTTTGGAATAAAAAAATTGATTCATAGAGATTATGGATGAACTGATAAATTACTAAATTTGAAGTTTTAAATAAGGTTTCTAATAGCAGTTTTTGGCTCTATTTTCAAAAAATTATTCTGGGGGGCTAAAACCCCCCAGACCATCCCTGGTTGGGGGGGGGTTCCGCCGCCCCCCAAACCCCCCCCTCGTTTAGCACTTTTTTTAATGATGACAATTGTGCCCCCCTTTTATCGCTCCGCCCCCCAGTCAACCATTCCTGGCTACGTCCCTGCCCCCCCCCCCTCCGCCCCTAAAATTTAAGGGGAACCCCGGGCACCCTCGCTAAAATTTGCGGGTTCCGGTGTCGCAGAATAGATCTCCCCCTATTTTTCTTCCCTACGGAAGATTTATTCTAGTGCGCTCTAGAATAGATCTTCCCCCCGAAAGATTTATTCTAGTGCGCTCTAGAATAGATGTTCCCCCCGGAAGATTTATTCTAATTTACGCCAGAATAGATCTTCCCCCCTCAGAATAGTTATTCCCCGCGGAAGATCTATTCTGGTTCCAACACCAGAATAAATCTTCCCCCCTCAAAAATTTGCATAAATTTCAAAACTGATACGCGAGAATTTGTTAGGGCAAATTTTAAAAACATAATATTTAACACAGAAGGTTAAATTGTTACATTTAGAAAAAAAATAGTTTGTTTTTTATATGTTTATATAAATCAACTTTAGCTTTAATTATTGTTAATTCAAAAAACAGTTGAGCATTGACATTAATAATTAAGTATTATTTAGTTGGTTTTCGGAGATTAAAAATACGTTTGCATTAGTTCGTTTGTTGGAGTATGTAAAAAATTATACCATAATTAAATAAACTGAATATTTTTTTAAGAAAATTAATATCGTGAAAAGGCTTTTTTTTTAAGTTTATCAATTTTTAAGACAAAGTATAATAAAAAAAAACATGAAAAAATGACACCAGTTTAATTTTTCTTCGATCAGTATTTAATTCATTATTTACCTTTCAGTTTTTGCTTCTTATAAAACATAATAATATAGACAAAAATTGAAATAAGAAGAAATAAAAATTAGATTATGAGTATCCATAAGTTTTTAGTTTTTTTTATTTAAAAGTCAATACGAAAACAAAAAATCTTCTTCATGTTCAGCAGTTAATTCAACATTAAACAGGTTTAAAATTATTATTTTTTTGGTTGTTTAGGTTGAATTTTAGGTTTTGCTTAGGCTTTGCTTATGCTTAGGAATAAAGTTTTTTGTAATCAGGAAGCGATATTTTCCGAAGATATGCAGAATGTATTTTTTCTGGCGCCGCCAAACTTTCCTACAAGTTCTAACTTTTTTCATTTTTTTTATAAATATAGATAGTTTTTATTCTTTTTTTTTTTTTTTTTTTTTCTTTTTTTTTCTTCTTTTTTTTTTTTTTTTTTTTTTTTTTTTTTCTTTTTTTTTTTTTTTTTTTTCCAACACAAGCGCCACTCCGCCGGCGAGCCCGGTGTTAGAAGCAGCCTGCTGCTTGGGGAAAGAGGAGCGCTTTTTGTGCGGCTTCTTCGGCCCCCCAGAGAGCGAGGTTTGGGTGGGGGTGGTTGTTCCAGGTGTACCACCCTTTTCCAAGAAAATTTCTTTTTTTTGGCCGTCTTCTTGCCCATTTTTAAGGATGACCACGGGTGGGCTGCAGGTTAAACTTAAAAAAATATGTTGCTTAATATTTTAAATGGTTAATATTTTGAATTTAAGTTTTCTGCTTAGGTTTGCGTAGGGTTCACATTTTAGCTTTATAGGATCGAAATCCTAATTTTAAGTAAAACATTCAAAAGGTGTTAATTTAAAAAAGGCAGGTTTTTTTAAATATTTCGGACATCTCAAATGTTTGATTAGAATAAAATTTATTTTTTTGTGTTTATTACCAATTCTTTGATCTGAAACCTCGAGTATTTTTTATGAATTTTTTTATTAAAAGACAAAAAAAAACGAAATGACGCAAAAAACAAAAAAAGGATGTTGTTTTTAATATGCAAATAATTGTTACATGATTTATAACAAGGGGGAAGATTTATTCTAGTGTGAACACCAGAATAAATCTTCCCCTCTGTTAAAAATTTTATGCAAATTTTCGCTGTATGCTTTAACACGGGGGGAAATAAATATTCTGAGGGGGGAAGATCTGTTCTAGCGTGAACCAGAATAAATCTTCCGGGGAGGGGGAAGATCTGTAATGGGGGAAGATCTATTCTATGACACCGGTACTAAAAACGCTAAAAATGGTGTATTTAAGGTATACTCCAAAAAATCTTTGGGAAACGCCCCTCCCAAATTTCTGGGGTAGCGGGTAGAGTATACCCCCCCTCCAAAAAAAAATCTTGAAGGCTGCCCACCTATGCCGCAGCCTTTTACTTTTCGCTTATATTTTAATTTTTAAAAACTTATACTTTATTATTTTTTTATTTCCAAGAAAGGTCTAATATAAAAAGCGCGGTCGCTTTTTTATGCATTAAATTTATAAATAGTTTTATCTAATATTGTGGAATCGGCAAAAATAATGATTTTGTTTATTTTAAAAGCTTTTTTTACAAATTCAGGTTAGTCGTTTGCCATTTTTAAATTTTAATTGGTGACAGACAGCTCTACTCGTCCGACGCAATTCTAGTAAAAATAACCAGACAATGTGGACTTTCAATGCGTATTTTCTAGGATTGAGTTTTCACTTTAACAAAATGTGTATTATTTTATTATAGTTTTACTTTTTAAAGTTCTTTAACCATTGTATCAATATAACTGCTAAAGCTTATAACCGAAGGTGCCTTCTTTTTCGCGCTTTCGGAACTAAAAACATGAATCTTATTTTGCAAAGTTACAAATCATTTATACGACCTTTGCTAGAATTTGAAATTTTTGTTTGGAATGGGGAACCCTTATCTTGAAATGGATAAAAATCGTTTAGAAAATATTCAGCGCAAATTTACTAAAACACTTTACTTTAGATGCTCTTTCCCTCATGTCGATTATGAAACTAGTCTTAAAAAACTTAATTTACAAAAACTGTCTGCACGAAGAACGCACGACGATTTGATTCTTTGCTATAAAATGATTAATAATCTTGTTGATGTTAATGTTTCAAATTTCATAAATACTTAATACCTGTTCACGGTCTGGAAATGCCCCCCGCTTTATTGGAGGATTTGCCTTCCACCCGTTGTATTGCCCCCCCCCCTCCCGCCAAAAAATGAAAAAGTGCTCTTAAATTATGACGCCATTTCTGACCTATGATGACGCCATCATCGCGAATTTTTTGCAGTTTTTAGCATATTTCAATGTATTTTAGCCATTTTGACCTATTTTTACCTTATTTTCGCTTTGTTTGTTTCTTTTTTCCCTTCTTTTTTCTCTTTGTTTCTCCTTTTCTTCTCTTTTTTTCTTTCTCCCCTGCTTGCCCTTCTCTCGTTTTATTGCTCCCCCACCTGTGTTTCAAAAAAGTTGCCCCCCGTGCCCCCCCGTTTTGGAATTGCACCCCCCCCCCCCCAAAATAAAACCTCGGAGGGGGGGGGGGGCAGTGCACAGCTCTGCAATTGCAACATTGGTTTTAATTAATAATTTTACAAAAAAATCGCTCAGAAGGCTTGTACTTAAAAAAAGCAACAGCACTGAAACTGAACACAGAACTTTTTTTAAACTTTAAAAAATTCAATGGATTGTCTAAATTTTTTAAGTTTGTTCTGGTGGCAAAATTATTGTGTAAGATAAAAAATTAAAACTTTCGTTTTCAAACAAAAAACAGTCAAACTTGCATGTTTTTAAACGAATTGAGAAGAAATATCTATTTTAGGCTAGTAATAAAAAAGCGCAGTTTTTGGTGATTGCTTTTTTAATTAAACATTTTTTGTTAAAAAACTTACAAGGACAAAATTATAGCAAATATATTTTTGGTTATAGTACATAGTAAAAACCATCTCTATGATTGGTTTTTTAAATATTAATTGTTCCAATAAAGCGAATTTTTTCTTAATATTAAGATGAAATAAAATAATAAAATATTTCCCCACAGTTGTTTTTAATAATGTTAGCGAAAATCTTCTTTTTTTTTTGAAAAATCATTAAAAAATGTATTCATTCCACAAATCCGCTTAATAATTACCGACCCTCTTAATTATAAGAAAGATTAAGATGAAGATTTGTGTGAGAAAATATGTTATAGTATATTATAAATTTCACTTACACTAAAAGCATACATGGGCAAGTTGGTCCGGAGTGGGGGGGTTAAACCTTAAATTAGAGGGGAGGTTAAATAAAATTCGAAAAACGCAAAATACCCATATCCTTCCGCTGCTTTTTCCATATCGTTTTTCGATTTTGAAGCAAAAACAGGTAAAAAACCCTTATTTTAAGTCAAAAAGTCCTTTTTATAGCATTTTTGAGCTTTTTATTGCTTAAAACATTCATTTTGACCTCAAAACTTAAGTTTGGAGGCAGTTAGAAGTCATTTTAAAGACATTTTTTTCTTCATTTTTCCAAAATTGGGGGGGTTAACTTTTTCTCCCCCCCACTTCTGAGTGAGGGGGGTTAAACCCCCCTTCTCAGAATTTGGGGGGTTAACCCCCCAACCCCCCCCCCGTGCCCATGTATGACTAAAAGTGTTTACGGTTTACGGCAAAAAAAATTCAAAATTTACGGCCAAAAATATTATTTGCACGACTGTGATTCAGATGATTCTTCGGCGCGTCTCCGAACGATTCCGGAGCAGCTGGACGGAAATCCAAGCGTCCAGTGTTGCGCTGAAAATTCGAAGTCCGATGCGAAACAACCCGCTGCCCCCGGCCGTTCCCAACCCCCACAAAACTCCTCTGCACCTGCATCTCGGCGATCCCACTCTCGGCGTCCTACGACCACCCGAATCCGCTACTAAAGCGCTACGGTAATTTTTATTAAAAGGAAGTTTTACTTGCATAAGTAAAGAATATTGTAAATAAACAATTTGCATTGTTAGTGTGTAGAATCACCAGCGTTCGCATGGGGGTGACCGCATTTCCCACCATCCCCTTATTCCAACAAATTTTTTTCGACGCTTAAATTTTGTAATTTTTGAAGAAGAAAAATAGTCCCTCATTCCAGATGCCTTCCCAAAAAACGCCCTTTGCTTTTTTTGAGACTGATTAGGAAAAAACCGGCAGAATATTCTGTTTCCAACAAAATAATGTGCAATGGAAATATTATTTATAATTATTTATTTAAATGAGCATAGTAACATCTCTCATCAAAGATTATATATTATTATCTTTAACACTAAAAGTTAATTCAGAAATATAATATCTCGTTAAAAAGATTATATATCTTTATTTTTTTTAGTTATGATTAAATAACATATAACAGAGAACTATCATTTCATTTAGTTTTGTTTGTTTGTATTATTATTTTATTTATTTTGTTTTAACAAAATCAAATTGCGACTTAATTACTGCGAACATACATCACAAACACAATTCCAACAGAAATGCTAATGTAACTATTTGAAATCACGGTAAAGGCTGCAAAAAGTCAGATTAAAAAAACCTTTTCAAGCAAATCCAATGATCCAACGGTTACTTGAAACAGGATATTATAATTTTTAACTACCGTTTGCAAAAGAATTGTTTTTTTTATCATTTAACAATCGTCAAACAACTAAGTTTACAGGATAACCAGCTAGGCTAAAGTCAAGTTAATCTTTTGTCATATTTTGTACATTTTTTTAAAATTATAGTTTCTGAATTTTTCTATAATTGTAGTTAAAATTAGATGTTTATAAGGAGAGAGAAAAACCGTTAACAAGTATAACAAAAATTATTTTAGAAACAAAAATAAAATAGTATTTGAAATTTTTTGTTCATTTTTAAAAAAATACAGCGGTTTCCTATAAATCCTTCATGGAGAGTGGGGCATCAACAGAAATCCCATACTGGCAGTAGTGTTGATATAGTGTTTTGAGTGGTTAAATGGGTTTAGTCAAACATAAACAGTCAATAAATATGAGTAACACAACAATACGTTAGTGTAACAAATAACATTAGAAAACAAAACTATAACTTTAATTTCATTTATGAACTTGTTTTACCACCTTGCTGTACGAAATTTCAGGCTTTTATCAAGTAATGATATATATAAATCTCAGCATGAGTACTATGGTCACACTCAAGGAATGTATGAAATCCGTGAAGTGCTGGCAAAATGGCTGTCTCAACAGTACAATCAATCGATAAAAACAGATGATGTAATTTTAACAAACGGCTGTCAACACGCACTGCAACTTGGCTTGTTTGCTTTAGCTGATCCGGGTGAAAATGTTCTGGTCCCTAGTCCAGGTTACCCGCTGAACGAGGTTTTCCTCAGACCTAACGGAATAGAAGCAAGATACTATCGAATTATACTGAATAAAAATGGCAATCATCTGGTATAATAACTCAATCATCGAGTGTTTTGTTTGTAAATTAGACTTGTAATATTATAACTATGTTTTTATTTTACACAATAGTACTATGATTATAAAAATGTTTCCATATCGAAGGAAAAGTAGTTAGTGATAGCCCAGCTCCAAGCCCTAATTTTTTAATTTTGAAAAATTGGGTCTTGAAGTGAAGTCAAATTTTGCTGAATAATAAAATACAAATAAAAAAAACGGTACAAAAGCAGCTACAAAACAACCCCTCTATTATTAAAAAAATAGAAAAACGTTATTGCTAATTAATACATAATGTTGTGATTTATAGTGTGCTTATGTAAACGGGGTCGGAAAAACTTACACAAAAATGTGTTAATGGTATACTTAACAATTAATTGTTTGATTTCTTAATGCTATCTTTTGCGAATTATGCGAATTAGCCAAACAAACTACTAAATTATTTCTCGCAAAAATAATTGTTATGTTAGCTTATCACGCTTCCGGCAGGACGAAATGTTTTCTTTGCTCAGTACCCTTACCTTGTGTCCAGTACCCTCGTGTCCCCACTCCCTAACGTAATGAATCAATTTGGCGGCAGAATTTTGTGTCTAGTAGCTTCGTGTCCCGTTCCCGGTGTTTTTAGGTGTATCTAAATATGTGTGCGTTTTTTTCTCTGAATATGAAGTTGTTTTAGAACTGTTCATAATTTAAAAAAAATAATATTTTGTACTTAATTTTTTTTTAAAATTAGCAACATGTTTTTATTGGAAATATGACACCAAAATTAAATTCATAAAAAAATTCCATTCCAACTATTAGTTTATTTTTTCTATTAGTTTATTTATTCATTATTCACTTTATGTATCTTAGATTGACCTGGAACATGTACAATCGTTAATCGATGACAAAACTGCAGTATTAGCTCTAAATAATCCTTCAAATCCAATCGGAGCGGTCTATCCTAAAAGGAATCTTGAGAAATTGTCTGAGATCCTTCACAAAAACCGTATACCTGTGATATCCGATGAAATTTATTCCAGTACTGTTTTTGACAGAAATGCTAAATTTTATTCAATTTCTTCACTTACTCCAGCAATTCCGACTATAATTGTGGATTCCATTTCAAAAAGGTACAAAAACCTACCTGTTATTTTCATTGAGGGTTAATTTAATCTGGTTTATTGTTTTTATCAATCAATCAAAGCAAAAAAAATTTGTAACTTATGTTTTCTTCTACATAAATATTAAAAGTACTCTACTTTAAACTCTACCATGAAACTCTACTTTTTTGTAGAAATGCTTTAGGTACCTTTTACCTGGTTGGAGACTAGGCTGGATATTACTTCGGGATGTCGAAGGAAGATTAGAAAAAGTTTGGAAAGGCATCGGGTCTATGGGCCACTATATTAATGGACCGAGCCGTTTAGCACAAGTAAATTTGCTTAAAATATAGAGCATAAAAACTTCTATATGAGAGGCCTTTTTTGATAAAAAGCAAGCTTTGTTCATCTACATCAACAACAGTGCTGATATAGGGTATTAGGCGGCAATATGGAATATCCATCGCCGGCCCGCTTCAGCTATAAAAAAACACAATTTTTAGAAAACAATATAAACAAAATTTTTTAAGTTTCTTTGAGAAATATTTTATGAGGTAAACCCAAAGCCTATTTTTTATTTTTAGTATTTTCACCTAATACTATATTTCATGAAAGAAGGAATTTCAGCAACTATTGGATTTTGGAGTGGTATTTAACACCCCTCTCCTATCGCCTTAAATCTACTTCCACGTTCAATACTGGAATAAAATGTACCTCATCGTTGCTTTTTTATCTAGCATAAATGCACAACAAAATCTTTGGTTGCAGCGTATAAATGCTATAATTAAACAAACTAAAACTCACAAAAAACTAACAGAAAACTGGCTTTTATGCTAATATTATTAAAAAAATTGAAAAAAACTTTAATTTTATTTAATAGCATTTATTGCAATTATTACGCAAAATGATTATATTTTAGTGACACATTTTAATTCTATTCTATCTATTTTAAACCGTTTTTATTATGTGACGCCTTACATTTTAATTATTGGTAATTCTAAACTTTTGAAATGTTTTTATTACATTATTATTTTTAATGTAAAATTTGGTATTTTTAGGCGGTTTTGCCAACACTTTTGAGCGAAACTGAGGATTCTTATTTCGAAAACTTTCAAAATCATTTATTGTCAGCTTCGAAAATCATCTGCAAAAAACTTGAAAACAACCCGGTTATAACTCCGGTACCTCCGTCCGGTGGAACTGCTATACTCTTGCTGATTAACAAACAAATTTTAAAATCAAAATTTAACGATGATGCTGAAAATTTTGTTGTGGAGTTAATAGAAAAAGAAAGCGTGTTTTGTCTCCCCGGAAAGCCTTTACACTGTCCAGAAGGTGTCAGAATTAACCTCTGCCACTCTTTGGAAGGTATTGGTGAAGCTTGTGATAGAATTAATAACTTTACTGCAAAACTGTAGCAGGTTAGGCTTCTTTTTAATTTAAATCATTCATTTTAATACTGTGCTTTTTGAATGGGTTGATTCACCTTCGAGAAATTTTCGAGTCAAACTTCCAGTTTTAGTGTCAAATTCTCTTAGTTGATAGTAAAACCGATTTATGCAAAATGTTAAGGCTGTTTCATACTTATGACAAAACGTCCTTTAGACAAAGTCCAAAGGACTTTTTTTTTCATTCAGTTTCATGATAAATGTACAAAAAAAGCTTAAAAGTGCACGTAGCGAAAATTTTACATACAAACGCTCCGCATACACATAAATTTGCACCCGTCAAAATACATTCGTATTTTGGCTGAAAGTGACATCCGTCAAGACAAGATCTTTTTTAAAAGAACATGTTTAATTAAATTAATATACTTTATTATTGAAAGCTCTGTGATAAAAGTTGAATAAAACACAATCATATTTTCCGTAAATCAGGATTCAAAATGTTTGCTCAAGGCTTTTTTAATTTTTTCATTGACAAGTTGTTTGTTTAATTCGAAGTCTGTTTTGATCAGAGCTACTCGATCCAGAATTTCCAAATCGGATCCTTTAAATTTTAGCGCCGGGAAGACCGGAATAGGAAAACCCGTCTCAAGGTCTGTATTGACAATCACTTCAGTTACTTCTTTAATAAAATTTCTAAAAAAAAACACTAATTTATAAACAATACGTAACTGAACGAAGAAAATCATGACAAAAAAAAATTCATTTTGCTTATTTTTTTTCTTGAAATATAAATTTGTACAGAAAAACTGTACTGGTTAAAAAAAATTTTAAGGGTACATATTTTGCGACCGATGAATAAAATTGAATAAAATTGAAAATTCAGAGGTTTAGATTCACTTGATACAAAATTTATATCAACACAATCCTTTCAACGAGATTTAGGGTTGATAAAGCCGAGGGAATTCGGAGCTGGAACTTGGAGCCAAACATAGGGAACTTAGAGCCGTAAGTCGGAAACTTGGAGCCGAAAATAAAAATCGCTAAAACGTTTACCTAAGCCTAAACGAAGCCTAAATTTAACCCCAAACCAATTTTTTCTTAAAGGCTCCAAGTTAAAATTTCTCGTGGCTCCAAGTTACCAAAAATTTCTGTTGGCTCCAAGTTCCCTGCTTGTGGCTCTAAAGACCCCGTATCTTTCAAAAATTATATAAACAACAAACCTTAAATTTTAATCAATAAAATTTTGAATTAATATAATTTTAATAGTTATATTTACCAAAATCAAATTTACAAAATATTTACATACAATATGCTTCACTGTTCAAATTTTATTAATTTTTAGTTTTTCCACAGTGACAGCACAGTACAAAAAATTTAAATTGTGTTAAAAAACACAAATAAAAATATCATTTTATTTACTTTCGCTTTCTTTGGTAAAATCCCCAAAACATTTTCTTCAAATACGTTTACTTTGTATACCGAACGCAAGGTGAATATTGAGCTTTGTAGTCTTAAAGATGCGCTCGTGACGTTTTTAAATGATCCTTTTATTGAGAATCCTTTTATCCGAAGTTTATTTTAGAGACGCGCTCTAAAGTAACTCAATAATAAGTTTTTTTTAATTTATGCACGGTGTGATTTGAGTATAAACATTGATCATTTTAATTTTATAATTTGATTTATTTACTAAAACACAGTGCAGTTTCATAATACCTTTCATTATGTAATAAAAACACCTTTTATTGTAACAAATTACATAATTTATTAAATTAAGGTTTCTAAAAAAATTATATATGCACTAGAAAAATGTTGAAGTCGGTGCGTTGCGTGCAAAAAATGTCAATTTAAAAATATATATAAAGTATATCGTTAACTTAAATGTCAATTTACAAAATCTATAAAGTATATCTCTTCATGAACCTATCGAACCTTCCATTTGTGAGATATTCTTATTAACTTATACAAAAATTTAATGGACAATTACAGTTCAACATTTAGGTTTGTTTCAAATTAGAGCCGTATCTAGAATTAGAACCGCATCTTGGAATCGCAAAGTCATCAAAATACAAAAGATCTCCAAAATAATTTAAATTTAAACTCAATGCATGTTTTCTAAATTTAAATGCGAACGCTAAAACATATTTAAACAAACAAAAAAGAAACAAAATTTCAAATTTTTAAACAATTATATCTATCATTTATTTCATTTTCTAATGAAAATTGAAAAGGTGGGCAGTACAATATCAATGCTAAAGTTAATATTTTTTGACAAAATTGCTAATTTATTAAGGAAGAAAATATTTTATTTCATTTTATTTTTTACTGCGATCGGCCATAATAGTCAATCATACATAACGTTTTTCGCAGTGTCGTCATTTTCTTATTTTGCGGTGTTTAAGATGTAATAGAACTATTTTGAATAGTTGTTAGACCTTAAAAATTTTATTTTTTAGATTATGTACTACTAAGAATCAGTGATTAGCCTATTTCAGTTTAGTGAAGTTCTTTAACGTCTTATATTTTTAAATTGTTCCTTTGAATTTTACCTTTTTACAATATTTATGTGGGTGTTATTTATTATTATTAATCTAGTATCATTTATCATTTATTATGGCTCCAAAGACTCCCTAGTATACAATCAGCCTAAGTCATTCTTTGTATTTAAATTTGAGCCCGGAATGAATTTTTCTTTCTCCATATATATTTTGGGTTTATTTTACTGACTGTTTTTTGGGTTTATTACTAAGCAATTTTTTTAGGATTAACTGTAAAATAGATTTTTTTCTGAGTTTTTTTGCCATTTTTTGTACGAATTTTTTTTTATTCGATTTCTTACCATCTAGGATATTGGTGTTAGCGAAATAAAATTTATGTAACCAGTTTTAGTGGTTAACTGTCGTACTTGTACTTATAAAGTAAAAACAAATGTGTTATGAATTGTATATAAAATTCCCTGTAAGTCATAATTACAAATACAACTAACAACAAATTGATTTAATTTCTTTAGATTAAAACGTTTATTATTAAAATGAATTCAAGATATTTTTATTTCTAGTGCTTTAATCAGTAAAAAAATATTTATTCCTGAAATTGTAACCGATACTTAAATGAGCTATTAAGGTAGTATAAAAAAAAGCTTTCAACGCCGTAGAATATGATTTTGACAATATTAGAATTTTTTGATAGCGATTTATTACGTTGGATTGACTTAATCGGAATTGGAACTTTTCTGCCCCTATAGTGGACTTGAAAAATTCGTTTTTGATTTGATTTCGTTCATCAAACAGAAGAGAGATCCATTCTGTGGAGCGGGTGTTTTCGACCACCTCCGTTTCTTTGAGGGCGAGTGTTTACTTTGCCGTCCGCGTCCAATAGTGTTGTCGTGTCGCCGCGGCCGTCAGCCATCTTTTCCCGTTTCCACCCCCCACTGCGGCCGTTTACTACTAACTTTAACGCGTTTCCGACGCAGGGTTATTTTTCTTGCGGATGTGATTATTTTTTAGTTTTAGTTTTTGTTAATTTTATTCCGACGCAGGGGTATTTTTTATGTCTGCGGATGTGATTATTTAAGTAATTGTTTTTGTAAATTTTTTTACGCGTAATTCATATCTTCAGTGGGTTTTTATTTCTCGATTTTTTCTATACTGCTATCAATTATTAGCATTAGTTTTCGACAAATCCGACAGGTAAATTTTTAAATTTTTAGTTTTTTAAGCCATGTGTTTTTTTTAATTTTAATTTTTTATTAAAAACAGAAAAAATAATTCTAATTTATCTGTTTTTGTTTGGAATTGTTCGCGGTTTGCGATTAAAAATTTTAATGCAATAGCGTAAGTAAAAAATTATAAAAAAAAAAAACAGAAAAATGTGTAACTATTAAAAACCAAATAGCTAAATTTATATTTTTAAATTAAAGATTTACTTTATTAAACATGAGTCTTTTTTAAACTCAAATTTTAAATGGACATTATAACTAAATTTTAACTATTGAACATCATTTTAATCCAAAAATTTTTGTTATAATCATCATTTTTTTCAACTCGTTACTATATTTTTGTTCCCCGCATAATTACATAGTTATGAATATATATAATTCTTTCCTATAAGGTTAAAAGGTATAAAAATATATTTCAATAAACGTCAACAATTTCAGCCAAATGTTCTTAAGGAATAAAGGTGTGGCGTTTTTTCCACTTAAAATTGGGTAATTTGTGTATTTTTGGTGTCTAGTGTAGATTTTTCAATTCAATTTGTCATTCTTTTCTTTTTTCAACGACAAACAACTTCCACGCCCCACTAGTTTTTCGTCATTTTTAAAAACAAAGCACTTCTAAGAATATGAGTTTTCAAAGATACGAAGATTTTTGATTTCGTATTTTATATATTATTTTAAGTTTTTAATTGCTTATTATTCAAATGTTTTTAATTTGATTTACAAAATAATGTATTGTTTTTATTATGGTACCAAATCGAAGGCGCAAAAAAAGCAACTGCGAACAATAAATAATTATTAATTATGTGTTTTAATTAATAAAAAAGGAAAAAATATGGATTTAGGGAACTTGGAGCTGAAACTTGGAGCCAAAAATAGAGAACTTGGAGCCATAAATTGGGAACTTGCCAAGTCAAAAATAAAAATCGCCAAAACGTTTACTTAAGCCTAAGCGAAGCCTAAATCTAACCTCAAACCAATTTTTCTTAAAGGCTTCAAGTTCCCATTGCTCGTGGCTCCATTTTCCCAACAATTTCCGATGACTCGAAGTTCTCTGCTTGTGGCTTTAAAAACCCCGTACCAAAAAATGCACATTTCCAATTAAGTCATGCTGTTAATGCTAAAATCCGCCCCAAAAATTTCTGTTTCAATTTTCAGAGGGAACTTTAAATACATAGAGATGTCGAAATTAACTCTTTATTTTCATATGTCCAAATTACTTTTTATTTTTTTAAACCGATTTTTTCTTTAAGCATTCTCTAATGATATTCATCCCACTTTATCATACGGAAAACTTTTTTAAAACAATTTAAAGATAATTTATATTTGATAAAATGAAATTCGGCAAATTAAAAAAAAAACTAAACAAACATTTTTTCCAAAAATCTAATTTAAATCTGTTTCGTCATATAGCTTTTAAAGGGCAAAAAGCTATGATTTAAAAAAATAAAATTTATGTAAATAATTGAAATGTGCTACGCACTGCCAGCCGTTTACTTCTTACTTTGAACGGTAAAGTGGACTGGGAAGGTCCTTCGTTTTTACTGCTGAAATTTGAGCGCGGATTTCAACTCAATTTGCTGTTTGCGTAGACGTTTTTTCCTGTGAAATTTCGTGATTTTTGTATTGGCCTATTGTTAATTTGCAGATAAAAAAAATTCTAAAATAATTACCTTTATGAAATACATAAATTATCAATTCTAAAATATATTTATTAGCAACAAAATAAAAACATTTCTTGTAGTTTAATATTGAAGAATGGGCTTTTAAAAGATGGGACGACCTTTAAGCATATTTACTGGACAAACAAATACACTGTATTGTTTCTGCTTAATTAAAAATCCATACACTTCTCACATAAAAAAACATTCAAGCTTAATTTAACCCTTTACGATTTTTAAGGCCAAAAAGCGCGTCTAAAACGAAGATGGGGTGGTGCGCAGTGCTGCTCAATGTTAAAAACTTCATATCCACCGGCTTCTCCTTCGCCCTTTTTACACAAAACAACAAAACTGCATATAAACGCCATAAGAATCGCAAAGGATTAAACTGAGCCCCAGTTAGTGAACTAAACCGTGAAGTACTCTGAGTTATGTAAAATTTTAAGAACATTATACGCTTAATTTTTACTCAAAATAACAGTGCCCAATTTTTGCGAATTTACATTAATTTAAAAAATTACTTAGTTATCTTTCACTAATAATACTTTAAATTTCAAGGAAATATCACTCTAAAATAAATATATAATTATATATTGGTAGAAACTTTAGTACAGTACTGTACGTAGGGTAAATTTTGTAGCCTTAACCCGTTCCCATAATTGCCTTTTCCTCGGCTACAACCGTGAAACGTTCGTGCGACCTATGTCATACTTCCGTCATACCTAATTTTTTGCGCGAGTATTGCCAAGTGAGTGAGCAAATTGAAATGGTTAAAGCGGTACGGTGGCAATATGCAAATTTTTTTGCAAACACTCATTCGCGCACAAAAAGTAGGTAAAACCTAGGTCATGCGAAGAGCTTACCGCGGTAAGGTTTACGTAAGACATTTGTCATTCGAAAATACCACCACCGTGAGACGGAGATTTCACCTTTGTCGTACGAAGGTCTCACGGTTGTAGCGGTGGTAAAGGCCATTAGGGGAACGGGTTAAATAAGCAATTGGAAGCCGTCCGAACATTTTGAAAACTAGAGTCCGAAATTTAAAAAGTGTTAAGGAGCGATTTAAACTTTTGACTCAAGTTTTAACTTTCGGCTTAAGCTTAGGCTTAGGCCTTAACGATTTTAAATTTTCAGATTCTTACTTTTCAAGTTAAAAGTTTGCCATTTTAGGGTTCAAATCCAGTCGAAATTTGTCTGTTCGAAGACCCTTTATTTATTAATACTTATAAAAAAATTAAGTAAAAATTCTAAGCATAAAGTTTCAAGTTTTCTAACAGGTTCTTGCGTTTTTCTCGAAATCTTTTAAAAAATATCACCGCTTATCTGAAAAAAATTGAAAAAGTATTAAAAACTTACATAATTTACTATTTTCTCTTAATTTGTTAAGTTAATTTAAGGATGGTCTTAAATTTGACTTTATGAGACGCTTCTTTTTGTTAGGCGAATTTTACTAGCAACAGGTGCACAATGTTTGTATATTGGCATTCTATTTCCTTGTAATTTTAATTATTTATTAAAACATATGTAAACTAAGATACTCTTGCTCAGTAAATCTATGTCTTTTTAAATTACAAATTATTATAATGTTTAACACTAATTTTTTTGCCATTGTAATACTTTACAAAAAATTTAATTTCATCATTGAATTTTTTTTAATTTAACTAAAAGTTCAAGTTTCTGCAATCAAAAGAAAGTTAAGGCACAAAAATTTTTACGTTAATTTACACGCAGTAGGGGCTGAAGTTAAAACCGATAGAAAATTTAAGAAAATAGAAATCCGTTAAAAAATTTAAATAAAAACCACTAGAGCAAAATGACGATCTGCCAATCGTTTTTATTTTAAAACTGTTGTAATATTGTACAAAAATTTTATGTTAATGAAAATTTATTTTCCCATTTACAATCCAAATATATTTTTTTATTCATTTTATTCGTTTTATTAATTGTTTTTATTTTAAATAGTTTTGTATTAACAACAGGCAGGACCCGTTTTTAAATTATAATATTCAAACATCAAAACTGTCTGAAAGCGCCATTAACAAGCAAAATATTTTTTATAAAAATCTGGAAACAGATATTATAGGCGAATAAAACCTAGCTGACTTCGATGGTTTGCAGTATTGAATCAACTATCTAAGAATTAAACCATTTAAAATTTTCCGCAAAAACAGTTTAATAATAAAGATTAAATAGATAGCAATTATTTATTAAATTACTCAATTTAAAACAAAAATGTAATTTTTTAAAAGAATAAAGTTGACTAATTTTTGTATATTTTTTTTTAAATAAAGGGAATTAAAGAAAATGATGCGTTTTTATTTGCTTCTTTTTAAAACGTCATAACCGCACAATTTTTTTGGTCCCTAACGTCTTTCATACAAACTTTCGAGGTCATCTAGATATAATTCTGCCATAATTTGAAATAATGACCCCTTAATGTTTTTGCTTTTTTCTTAAAAAGATAAGTCGATTAGCCATTGGTTTTTGTATAATAATGTTTATTTTATTTTTTTATTTAGGGTACCACAAATCTTAAAAATAATATATATAATAAACAAAAATAAATTGTAATTATTTTTGTAAAAATAAGTAGAATTTAAATTATTTGATAAAAAATATAAATATAAATAAAAAAACAACACTTAATTTTTAATTGTAAAATGACTTTTTTTAGTTTTAGTAATGTTGAATTTAGGTTCACTGTTTAAGAGTTGAAAACCTTTTAATATGCAATGGCTTAGTAAACTAATTACTAAACAATTTTAGATGCCTGACAGTTGACAATGCGCGAAAACTGTGGGCGGGGAATTCGGGAAGGCGAATCGTGGATGCAATATAACGACCAGCTAACTTTAAACAAAACTGAATGGGGATTTTAGTGCGAAGTTTTGGTTAAAAATTTCAGCCAAAGTTCTTCAAATTAAGGTCAACACATAATATTCAGACTATTTATTGTTTTTTCTTAATATCAATTGGTGTATTGTACAAATGATGAAATTATCTGGCATTTATAATTAAACAAAGTGCTATTATTGGTGCACAATGACAATCTGACGTATTTGAGAAGAACCGCTGTCCGTTTTTCTTAATCCACTAGCTTCCACTGGACTTTCAGTTCACAAATTATTCAGTCTTAAAGCCGCTGCCCTGAAACTTAAACGGATTTTTTGGACGCGAGCCGGATTTTTGAACTCTCCGGCCACGGAAAGACTGACTCGTTAGTCAATAACTACCTGTTTTTTACTTATTTTTTTAAACCACAATTTACACTAGTGACCAGTTGATCCCCAGGGGCGCATAAGCCCCTTGTCTCCGAGCCGCTCGAGTGACGTCGAGTATTTTTTTTGATCAAATTCCCACTTGGGACTTATGGCTCAACTTATCACATATGCTGTTTTGTTCTTCTGGCCTTTTGGGATCTTTCGGACCGCAATTTTTGCTCAAAAGTAAGTATTTGTAACTATTTTGTTAGTTTTGCTAAAATTATATGCTATAAAGTTGGTGGTCTTTAGGATTACTAAATTACTCAGTTGGTGGTCTTTTTGTAGTTAGCTGCTGGAAAGTATCAATGATTAAAACCTGGACTGGACTGGACGGAACTACTAAAATAAAAACCTCATAAATACAAACTAATAAGACAATAACTCTAGTTAAGGATTAGCAAAACTCCTAACTAGGAAAAAGCTTTACTGGATTATATTAAAAACAAATATGCATAAAACTGTTTATATATTAAGTTATCCTATTTAAAAAAGGAGTTTCATAAAACTTCTTGAGAAATAACACCAGAAAATAAAACACTATCAAGTGTTTTAAACAACGTGCTAACATGGCACCTTTTCAGCACGCGTTTAGTACGGACGGGGCTCTGAGGTCATTTTTAACGCGTTTTTAAAATTTTAATAATTTTCAGCAATATGTTTTTAAAAAACAAGAAAAAGTTTAAAAAATGATTCAAAGGTACATAAAACTTTTATGACATTTTTTAAAATTTCTTGTTTGGGAGTTAAATTACATTGGCATGTCGCTCTGGGGTCGGTCTACAAAACGTGTATAAACTAGGTGTTATATTAGAACGTTTTTTAAAACTCTTGATAATGTCTTAATTTTCAAAAAATTTTCTTGAGAAATCTTCAGGAATTTTTTGTTTAATTGAAATAAATTGAGATTTTAATAATTTTATGCATATTTGAATAGAAGATAATGAATACAGATGTTTTAAAACCCTGTACTAATGGTTAACATCATGTTAGCTTTTATTTCAAACATATATTTATAAATTTTTTAAAATACCAATTTATGCCTTGTAATACAATGGAATTTCCTGGAAAAAGTCGAAAAATTAAAAGATTATCCAAAATTTTAGGCAACGTGTTTACATGACAAGTTCACACTCGTTTAGTGTAGCGGCCCCTAAAACCTTATTGAGCTTGGATTATTGACTGTTTTTCTATTTTTAATAATATTATAATAAGAAAATTTCTTATTTTTTATATTTTTCTATTTTTAGTAATAGTATAAAATATTGTTCTGTTGTCGTAAGCTTCTGTATTGTCGTTTTTTTGCGTTTTAATGTTTATATTTTATATTGGATAGTGAAAACTATTTCTTTAAAAATTAAAATTTTAAAATTATATCTAAATAATTTTTTTCAAGTTTTCGCATAATTTGTTCCGTTTTTGCCATCTATGAAAAGCCTTTAAACTAATTGTCATAAAAAAACATTCATACGCGCAGGAAATTACTTAATTTACACAAGGTAAATTTTGTAGCTCCAAAGTATGCCCCCAACCGGATGTGCCTGAAAACGGTCACGTCATATTTCCTGGAAACGGTCCATTAACCTCTGGTACCACGATCAAGTACAAGTGTGACGTGGGTTTTGTCCATTTGGGCATCGAACAACGAAAATGCGGGAGCGACGGTCAATGGTCAGACAGCCCTCCGGTCTGCGGTAAGGTTTTCACGTCTTACATTATTGTTTGTACAAAAAAAACTTGTATCTTGTCAGCAAAAAGTCGACTTATATGAAAGTCATAACATTATGTAATTAGAAATCTTATATATTTACTAATAACTTACAAGTTTTTTTTCTAAATTAATTTTTTGACAGCCAAACGTGATCGCTATAACTTTTGATTTTATATTTAAAAAAAAACACAATAATTTGGAGGATTTTACGTAGTGTATATTACTTGGAATCTGTGTTACTCAAAAAATATTGAGCAATATTACATAATTTTCTGAAGCTAGAGTGGCCAACCGACAGAAAAATATTTTAATCTGTGACTTTATTCGATCGATAATGTTTTAAATTTTAGGTAGATTTTATTTGGTATTTGGTTTTTTAACCGCGGTTTACATTTTTGCTTTTTAAGAAATTTTTTTAAATAGATTCAATTCTTAAAAGAACGAGAAATTATAAGCGGTATCGGTATTTACATTTTATTCTGGAATTTTATGTTTAAATTTAACTTTTGATATAATTTGTGTGCGCGGTACATTTAATTTTAGTTATTTACTATGATTTTTCGAAATAACTATAGGCAAATTAAATCCTGCTAATCTTGCTTTTTATTTGCATATTGAATTAAATATTTGACAACAAATTTAATATACGCCAATTTTTTATGGTTGAATTATATCTGATTGACCTCGTAAATAATATAAGAGGATATAAAAGGACCAATTAAAATTGAGCGGTTGTTACGTTTTTAAGTAAAAAACGAATTAGAACGCAGATTTAATTAATTTAAATTGCGTTTTAATTCGTTGTTTAAAAAAGACATTAACCGCACATTTTTCATGAATTTTTTCATGTGCCGTTAAAAATTTTCATTTTTGTTCTAAATTTAGAAACTTTCAAAAATTTGTGTAAATGCTGTATTTATTGATCGTTCTTACTTAGAATTTTAAATTTATTTGTAACTAAATTATTAATTCAAACTGCAATTTTTTGAGGTCAGCTTGGTTAATCGTGGCTTCTTTTGTTTTTATTTTTCTATATTTTTAGTGCGTGACAATTTTTAAGGATATTTAAATGACAGATGGTTTTAAAGTTGCGTGGTGGTCATTTTGTTCTTTTTGACAATAAAGTCTGAAGTTGAAAAAAGTTTGTTTTAAGTGTCAATATATCTTTTAGCCAGAAGCACTGCGGAAAAGAGCTTTTTCTAAATTCCTGGGAAGAATCGTGCGCGCGCAATATTGCGTCGGGAGGGGTTTTTGTAACGTTTTGTTGCAAGAAAAATGCGCTTTTCAATTAGTATGTAAACAAAAGTGGTTGCACAGGAATTAAGGTTTGAAGCAATAAATAAATGCCAATATTTTTTCACTTGGATTTTCTAGTGTTTACTTCAAAAACGGGTCGTGTAAACGCTAATGTATTCGAAAAAAATTCGTAAACGCAAAAAAACAGCATACTATATTGAAAAAATATTTAAAGTTTTTTTATGAAAGGTATTTGATACCATTGTTTGTTAATTTTTTCTAGCTCATTCGTGTCAAATGCTTATAATTCTATTTCGCTTTTACTCGAAAAATTGCCGTTTAAAAGTTGCATTCTCAGTTTATCTCATTATAGGTTCGTGTGTTTTTAAAGTAAACGCAAGCCCAAACAGTTTTAATCGATCTAGTTATGCGCAGTGTAAGCAGATATTCTGATAAACAAACGCTGGAAAAATTTCACGCAAACATCCGCATGACGATGCGGAAGTTGGCCGTTAGAAAAATTAAACAGAAAACACGTTTAGGTTTCAGTTAGTTGGGTCCAGGACTCATTTGTGAAATTGAGTAAATATTATTGAAATAAAATTCGTTTTCCGAAAAAATATTCCTCAATTGAATAAAACTATAAAAAACGGTCTACTTTAAAATCATTACAATTTAATTCAACACAGAGAGAATAATATTTTGTCGAATGAAATATTCCTAGATACATAAAATGTTATAATATATAAATTTACAGCGGCCAAAATTATTGTAAAATTTACAATTAAAAAAAGAAATATATTGAAAGTTGCATCGAAAACGTTTTGGAGCAGCAAAATTATTTTATGGACCTATTAAGCATAACAAAAATTGATCAATGGTCCCGCCATGAAACAAAATTCTCTCAAATTAGATAAATTTCATTTTAGTATTTTTTAAATTTATACTTCAAATAATAAAACATGTATTTGAAAAATTTTAGTGGGTTTATTTATATACTAAATAAATTAAAGCATAACAAAACGTTTTTTTGATTAATTTAAAAAATTTACATGTGAAAAACCTTGGTTACACAAAAAAGTAAAACCTTGGTTAAAACAGTGTTCAAAAGTTGCAAAAATACTTTAAAATTTTTGATATTATGGTTAAATCTTCAGTTTCTGAAAAATATTGTGAAAAAATTATTTTTTATAACGAATATTGGCAACAAAACCGCGCCGTCTCAAAATTTTATTTTGTTACGCAGGTGCATTGAATTTACTATTATACTAATTATTTTAATTAAAAAAAAAATCAAAATGTTGCTTGATCTAATAATTTTAATATTTATTCGAATATTTAGCAATAGAACCTCTTGTAAAAAACACCGAATAATGTATGCTGGATACTTAATGTTAACAGTTTTTTAAAAAAAAATTAGTCATTTTACCCAAATTTCAAATAATTTAAACCACTAAAGTCGAATATTTTTTGTCAAAAGAGGGATTTAAAAAAATAATGTCTACTTAGTATTCATTTATAAAAAATCGCTCCAACCAATTTTAATTTGTTTTTACAGGTTCCTTATACAATTTTATTAAATTAGCTTAAAATATTTTTTTAAAAATAAAAGTTTTTATTAACCTTTATTGAAAAAAAACACATTTTTTCCGTATTTTAATCATATTTTTAACAAATTGAGAATAACGTTAAAAAAGCTAAAACAAACGAATGTGTAAAAAAATTGACAGATTTTTATACTATAATTTTTTTAGCTGTGAATGTGGCCATACACAAACCAGCAAGTCAATCTACAATAAACAACACTGGAAATGATGCCAATCTTGCCACAAATGGAAACCTTCAAGGTACATATAAATAAATATAAGTAAATCAGAAGAATTCAATTAAAAAGTGTTTTTAGACCTTCTAAATTATAATTTTTATATCCTTGATTATATTACTGTTATTTCAGCGATTGTTATTGTTTTTTTAAACAATAAATTAATTTGATTATTTATTAAACCGACCAGAATGAGATTAACCACCTCACATTTTTACTCTGATGAAATTCATTATTAGTTTTTATAAATTTATTAATTTACTCATTTTATGACAGAAATACGAGTTTGTAAACGATTAAAATGGTTTTTGTTGTGTATTTTGCAGGAAGAAAATTTTAAAAAAAACTATCTAACGATCTACCTCTTTTTATATTTTAAACAAACGTCATAACCGTCTTAATATGTATTTTCCTTTGGAAGTTGCGAATTCCATTCTTTAAAAACTGATCTGTGGATTTTTATGACCTATCTGATTTGGTTTATTTTATTAAATTTTGATTATATATTTTAGTTAGTGTACGTGTCCATTTCTAGAAACTTCAGTGTTTATTTCTGTTTATTTTTTTCTTCAACGAAATAAAAATGCAATAAAATAATGTATTACAAAACATAATTTTTTTTATTAAATGTCCCTAAGCTCCTCATGGAATTTTACAAGGTCATAGTCCACATCAAAGATCGCAAGTTTAATTTTAGCCGAATTTTTCAATAATTTGGGCTGTTTAAATTTTTTTGTAAATTTGTTGTTATTTATTATTTATTTTGAGACGTCACATCAGCCGGCCAACATCAGCATTCTTATAAAATTAGTAGGCCCAGTCCTTTTGTCCATCACGCAAATGCTCATGTATGAATGTTGTTTTTGTAAAAAGTATCAGTTTGGTTAGATTAATATTTAATTTTATGTTTCTTAAGCCCGGTTCACACTGCTGCGATAGGCGACAGGCGATAGGCGACAGGCGACAGGCGCTAGGCTCCTGTCAGTTCACACTGCTGCGATAGGCGATAGTAACTTGCGATAGGCGACTGGCGACAGGCGATAGTGGTTGGATCAAAGTTCTAATCTTATCGCAATTTTGCGATAGGCGACAGCCAAAACACAAGCAGTTTCAGCGCATATTACATGTGAAATTCGTAAATTAACAAATTTATGTAATGAAATAACGCTTCCTTGAATTGACTTAAATACACACAACATTTTTTGTTTTTCGATGGATTGGTTGGTTTTTTTAAATATGGATAAATTTGCGTGAAAATATTAATTTCGATGGATATTTGCTAATTTTGGTTCAAAAGCGACCCGCAATTTATGATAAAACTAAAAAAAGAACATTTGAATAATTTTTTTATAAACATTGATGAGATCTAAATAGCCTATGGTTGAATTATATCTGGCTGACGCTGAAAATTAGAATGCAGACATGAGGGGACCAATTAAAACTGTGCGGTAATGACGTTTTTTTAAAAACAAATAAGAACGCTGAATTTTTTTTAATTCCACTTTTTCACAAAATATACAAAAATTAAACAAGTTTAGCTCTAAAAAAATTTGCATTTAGATTCCAAATTAAGTAATTTGATAAATAATTATTAAAATACAGTTTTTAATCTTAGTTAAAAATTATGTCTTCAAAATGAATTTTAATTTTCATTAGTTTAACCGGCAGTTTTTTTTACATGAGGTTTATATAAATTTTTATAAAAATGGTACACTGGGAACTGTTTTTTATAAAAATTATAAGAGCAATACGTAACTGAACGTACAAAA
>JASAMX010018649.1:0-20075 GCA_030248175.1 Microlaimidae sp. YZB2_3 | reverse complement strand
TTCTTGGTTCAGTTACGTATTGCTCTCAAAAAACAGAATTTTATGGCCAGAATCTGAGTTAGTTTAGGAAAACTTTCCTTTTTATTTCTAATTAAAACTTTTTTTTTGGAATTTTGAATTGATTATAATGCTTGCGTCTCAAGTTGATCAAAAAATTTATTTTCAAAAAATTTTTTTGTATAAACAATCGCCAGTGGTAGTGGGAAGTAACAATTCAAATTTAAGCAATTTATCCCTAAAGGCTGGTTCATACTTATGTAAAAACGTCCTTTGAACAAAGTCCAAAGAACAAATACAGCATATAAACGTATGTAAAAACGTCCTTTGGACTTTGTCCAAAGGACGTTTTTACATAAGTATGAACCAGCCTTAATCAGGTCTTTGCTTGCCTCCTTTAATTTTGAAATATACGCACCAAAAGTTCCGAATTTTTGGTAAAAACTATGTTTTCTGTGGTTTTTTGAAAGAAGGTGGTGTCCCCACTAATGTTCCGCCACCAACGAACGGCTATTTTCCCAGTTATTTCCTAAAACCTGCTCTCTTAGACCCGTTTGTGAAATCCCTTCTCTTTATTTTGCGAAGTTGCAATTTTACAAACTGTTATTGCAAATATTTAGTATCACAAACTGCGTCAGCTTTTCATGAAAAGCTGACGCACTTTATTATATTTGGTTTGAGAAGTGGAAAGTTGGAACATTAATGGTCAACCTCCGGATTTTTTTCTGGGGGGAGGTGGTACAATGCCGTCAATATTTGAGAAAAGAGATATACGGAAATTTTTTTGAATTCATACTTTTTTGACCGTTTTTAGTACAAGAATCTCTAATTTTAGAGGTGTGGCGTGTTCATGGTACCCCAAAATTTTAGTAAGGTAATTTCGATAATTTCGGGATTTTTGTTTTTGGGGC
The DNA here is from genome assembly GCA_030248175.1 of Microlaimidae sp. YZB2_3. Taxonomy (NCBI): domain Eukaryota; kingdom Metazoa; phylum Nematoda; class Chromadorea; order Desmodorida; family Microlaimidae; species Microlaimidae sp. YZB2_3. The sequence goes on along the minus strand of JASAMX010018649.1, from coordinate 19,167 downwards.
TAACCATAGGTGAGCAGAGAAAGGTTGTGGTGGGTTAAACCCCTTAAAAAATCGCAAAATTGTCGACACCCCCGCTCTTACCCCAAAGTTAGGGGATATTTTCGGCGGTGTCCCAGTACTAAAAACGCTAAAAATGGGGTAGTTGAAAAATACCCAAAAAATTTTCAGCCACCGTAAGCAGCGGAAGTTTTGTATATATCATCTCCGTTTTCCACCCCCCCCCCCTCCCCAAATATTTTTTTAGTATCAGATTCGGGAAAACCCCAAGGTATAATGACCCTATTACACATCTACGTTTCAAGGGATCCATCAGAAGATTTTTTTTGATTTTATTGTTCTTTCCGTAAACCTACAGATAAGTTAAAAATTCCGATATAGAAAACGAAGCTTAATGTCCTTAATTCTTTACATTGTTTTGATAAATTAAAACTATTTTTCCAGTAAACTAACGGAAGTGTGATGCTGTGCGCACGCACAATTTCTTGTTTTTATCAAATATTGAATATTACTAATGATATTTTCGCTGATATAGCTTTTACTTGAGAGTACTACATTTCAAAAATATTTGAAGCTAATTAACCTGTTTTTAAACAAAATTTCTTTCATCGAAAAACCTTCAATCCACCTATTAAGTAAAATCAGCTTTTTAAACACTGACTGTTTAAAAATGACCATGTTAATTTTTTAAACATTTAACCCTTTTCATTTAACATTTCCCTAATTGTAAGCTTTGCAATGACACCTCATTAATTTGTTCTGCGGTTGGAAAGAAGGGTTCGTCCCCTTTTGGTGAAAATGGGTTGTTCAGTATAATGATGTCCATTTTCATCTTTCCAAAAAACAAAATATTCTTGCTTTTTATTGATTAATTACTCCAACCCATAAGTTTAAGCCGAATAAATCATAGAAAATTCATCAACTTCAAGTTCAAGTTAACTTCAAGTCCATAGAGCCCCTATTTTTTGTAAATGCGTTGTCCAGCCTAAGGATGTCCATGCAATTTTTTTTTAATTTTTCATATATGACATTCATATATATATATATATATATATATATATATATATATATATATATATATATATATATATATATATATATATATATATATATATATATATATATATATATATGAGGAATGTCATATATGACATTCCTCCGCCTGTAAGCTTTGCAATGATATTGTATTTAGTTTAATCCTTTTTAATTCTTTTTCTGGTTAGGGAAAAAGGTTGTTCTCTTTATAAATAATTAATTCTACCAAAACTTGGTTAATCTTACCAAAACAGACTTGACATTCTGGTTTTACATTGGCTAATTACTGTTATCAATAAGTTTGAGCCAATTCAAAGACAAAAAAAAATCAGTTTCCAAAGTCCATAGGTTTCCCCTTTTCCAAAATGTGTTGTCCAGGCTAAAAATGTCCATGCAAAACTTTTCAAAATTTCAACCTCTTAAAGACATTCCCCAGACTGTAAGCTTTGCAATGATAACTCATTTAGCCCAATCCCCTTTTTGGACACACCGACATTACGTCACACCAACATTACGTCTATTTATATATAGATTGATAAATAAAACTCTCAACAATTGATTTTTGGGCAATCCAACTTTTAAATTTGTCGTATAGTTAACATTTGAATTAAAATCATTTGGTTTTTTTCCTTAAAGCTTAAACCAATCTTGGGACTTTGTTCCATCTTTAAACCTGAAAACTTAAACATTAAACATTAAATCATAAACCTTAAATCGAACTGTGAAACGTGGCTTTAATCTTAAATCTCTTCCATAAACCGTACACCTTAAATCTTAATTCTAAAGTGTGATTTGGGCTTGACATTGCAGGCTATACGGCATTTTGAAATAAATTCAGTTTAGATCTAAAGGTTTAGATATTTATCTTAGTTTTGTCAAAATTTAGGAAGAACTTACTTGTCAAAATTTTGAAGAAAATATTACACTGGTCAAATTATGTGAAGTGGCAGAAATAATTAAATTTATGCGAATGTCGTATGATTGATACTTATAATTACTGCCATATAAATATATACTGATATATTTATAAATTTAACAGAAAACGATTTATTTTTTTATATTATTATTATTATTATTATTATTATTATTATTATTATTATTATTATTATTATTATTATTATTATTATTATTATTATTATTATTATTATTATTATTATTATTATTATTTTATTATTATTATTATATTATTATTATTATTATTATTATTATTATTATTATTATTATTATTATTATTATTATCCATTTTTTAGGAGATCCGTATTTTTAAGAACATATCAAGCACAACAATTTTCTTGGGTCGGCGGTCTCGCATAACAAATTTGTTATGAAATAAATCATTTTTACCCTAATTCTCTCAGAAACCCGGGATTTAACAACAATTTTAAAACCAATTCAAGTATTTTTATAATTTTTTTACTATTATTTAAAACTATTTTTTGCCTAGCTAAGATTTTTTATATGTAAATTTTTTGGGCTAATCGGAAACAAAAAACATTTCAAAATGCTTTATTTTAATACAAAAAGCACTGAAATTTTTAAAATAAATGTTTTTTTTAAAAATTATTTGTAGTGTTTTCAATTTTATAAATATTACAAAGAAATGCATTTAATCAGAAAGGAACTATGTTTCCTGGCGGTACTGCCGACTTAATTTTTGCAATGCTAGGTAAGTCCATATCAAAATTTAAAATACCTTTATTCCTGTTAGTTTTATGTTTGTTTACGCGCTGATTCATTACCATTTTTTTCATGGACGTCTGGAGTGGGGGTGGAAAGAGCATCCAATCCGTTATATCACATTATAAACCCGTTTTTAACTTCCCATAGTTGTTGCATATACGGCTATTTAACACGATAAAACGAACATAATGCGAAGTCATAACAATAAATCCTCTTTTTATCCTAAAAGCACAGAAGTCGTGGTCGGGTCGTAAAAGCCCGCGTTGAAGTGTAATTTATCCAATTTCGATCTATATCACCGGTTCCGTTAGTTGCGATTTAAATTGCGTTTAACACGTTTTATTGACGTGTTTTTTGTGCATTCAGCTTTTAATTTTTTTTGCGCAAACGATGCAATAATTCAAAAAACCCGACTACAGTATTTTATAAAACGGATTTCCGAAAGATAAAATTCCGGGCTATTTTAAAAAAAATCGGAAATATGACTTTTTTACGAACATTTTTTTCGTCTAAAATGTACGTGATAAATTAAAAAAATTTATGGTTCGTCAATTCTATTCTATTGGTTTCTACGATTTTGACCATTTAAATGTAAATCTCTATTTAGCTGAATTTTCGTTTTCTTTTTTGGCGAATTTTCTATTTTTTGTTTGTAAAATAATAACCTACATACACCGATCGATAACCAGAAAAATTTAACCAACCAATGATTGGGTTACATTTTTCAATCAAACTTCTATTGCAGCTCAGAAATACCCAATCATACATTTTTAAACCAAAAGAAAACAGGCTGTTTACGCAAAATAAAGATTTTAAAAAAATATTTTTAAAAAAAAACTAAAACGTTCCTAAATTGGACGATATTTTACCCTTTTTTGCCTATTTACTATTTATTTTATTTTTTTCGTATTTACTAACTGAAAAAATAAATGCAATATTACCCTACGGTTGTTAAATCAAAATTTCCTGATTATATATGTTTTTTGTTTTATTTTGCGAAAGCAATAATAGTATTTGGTTTTGCGTTTGGCAGTAATTATCAATGAAGGTATTTGTTTTGCGTTTTTTTGTTGAACGCACGTCTAGTTTGAATTTATATTATAACTAGCCTTGAAATATGCTCTAAGAATTAAGCAGGAAAAGGGGGCGATTTCTCCACGGGCATATGTTTAGACAGAAAAGATGTGGATTAAAAATAAATTCTATGAGGGTGAAAATAGATGGGTGGTATAGTAACCACTCGTTTTTTTAGAAAATATTACGCGCAGAGAAACACCTGACGCATCTTAATAATAACTGTTTACGTAACCGCTCAAAAAATTTTTTAAAATTTTTTTCGCTCCCGCGTTTATTGTTTATTTCCTCCTGACAGAGAGCGGTTAGGCCCTTAATTTCATCCTGAAAGACTTTAGCTTTCGTCTGAGATGGAAATTATGTGCACCTTAGGAAAATTGCATTTGGTTTTTACAGCTACCCACCAAATAAAAATTACTACCATATGATAATGATTTGTTTATACGTTGAACTAATTAGACAACACAGCACTGTTGTATTTTTTCTTTAATCTAATGAAACCTCAATTAAAAAATCATACTCACAGCAATCTTTGACAAGTGTGGTTCGCCACTTCGCCAATTTTTAATTAGAAGGTTATATTGTTTGTACAAAAAACAACTATAAATTTGAAGAAGTGGGGCTTTCGCGCTTGTCAAACATTGCTGTGAGTTGAGTATGATTTTTTCAATTGAGACTTTATTAGACGAAAAAAAATGCAACAGTGCTGTGTAATTAGTTAAACGTATATACAACTCATTATGATATTGTAGAAATTTTTATTCGGTGGGCAGCTGTAAAAGCCAAATGCAATTTTCCTATGGTACACATAATTTTCATCTCAGACTAATACACATCTTTTCTGTCTAAACATACGCCCGGGAGCGGGAAGAAATCACCACTTTTTTATTCTCTATTCGTAGAACATTTTTATGGATAAACACTAGATAGTCGAAACCAAACCAAATGAAAATAGATCAGTTGAAAATTGAATCAAATTTTAAACTCTGTTTTTAACTATCTTATCAACATAATGTATATTTTTTAAAAACTTTAGAATTTTTTATAAAAAATCAAACATAATTTTCGTTATTTTAATCAATTCATAAACGAAAATTTTGAAATAAAATCCAGGGTTAAAGTATTAAAATTTATTATTCTCTAAAAAACTGTTCTCGCCAGGGCTCGAACCTGGGACCTTCTGTGTGTTAGACAGACGTGATAACCACTACACTACGAGAACTTCTGCGTGGGTAAACTTTTTTGCTTGTTAAATATAACAAGTTGTCCGTCACAGCTATGCGGGTGCTATAAAGCTTTCCTCTTATGTTTTCTATTTGATATTAAATTTAAAAATTTTAAACAGTTTTTTTTTTAAAACATTGTTCATATTTGTGTTTTACAGCTACGAAAATCCTGTACCTTTTTTGTAATAAATCTAAAAAAAACATATGAAGTAATGGCGATTCTTTGAATTTCTAGATAATATAATTTTTTTTATTCTTACTTTTTTTTTAAATTTTAAAAAAACTGGACACTCCAAACCATATATGGAACCCTATTGGTGAAAATTGAATCAAATTTAAACAAAGTTCTTCACTACTTAAGTTGTGGCGCAGTGGCGGTAGGACGCTCGTCTTGGGTACTAAAGCTTGCAAGATCGAGTTGCTGCAGAGACACGAAAATAAAATATTGATACCAAAAATATATAATATACCGAAAAATGTGCAACTCCTATATAAAAAAGTGCGGAAAAATAGGCCATTATAATGAGCCTCTTTATTTAAATGACACTCTCCACTATAATGGCATAGTAGCCATTTTAATTCGGCGAGTTAAAATGGAGAGGAAGCTATTATAATAGCCATTTATTGATTTAATTTCACGTCATATATACTCACAAGTGTAGTACTGTCCGGGCCGTACGATTATTTGCGTGTTGGTTTAATACTGTCTAACACGCAAAAACTCGTGCGGCCCGGACAGTATTACACTTGTGAGTATATATGAAGTGAAATTAAATCAATAAATGGTTATTATAATAGCTTCCTCTTCATTTTAAATTGCCGATTAAAATGGCTACCATACCATTATAATGGAGAGTGTCATTTAACTGGAGAGGCTCATTATAATGGCCTATTTTTCTCCTTTTTTTATATAGGAGTTGCACATTTTTCGGTATATTATATATTTTTGGTGATACTGTATTGATATTTTTATATGTATCATTTGGTTATGCTATTAGTGCTGCTTGTTCGGCCTTGCATGCCCGGCTTTAAAGCAAAGAGAAGTATACTTTGATATGGTAAGATTTTGCTAAAAAAATCCTTCTGCGTGAATAAGTGTTAGAAACAACATAAATATGATCATTTTTTTGTTTTCAAAATTTCAGACATTTTCGAGAATATAAGCGTCTTTGGATTAATTCGTGTTACACACATACAGAAACACAAACCCAAATAAAAAATTAAGTACATCACTTCAAAACAAAGACTAAGCTACACTATATAATAGAAAATAAATTTGAACAAGTCTGGGAAATAAATAAACTTTATTACAATATTTTCATAAAATTTGATTAAAACTCACATTAATTAATGATCCATATCGTGTTGTGATAAATACTTAAGTAGTTAACTACTTAACTACCAAGATTTTGGCTAATTTCTTAACTACCTAGTTTCCTTTCTAAAAGTAGTTAACTACCTGCTCAACTACCTGCTTTCCAAAAATAAAGTAGTAAATACAAGTTGTTAACAAAAACAAAGTAGTTACAAAGTGGTAGGCGGAAAGTAGTTAGCGAATTAGGCTGTAAGTAGTTAAAAAAAATAGGCAGAAATTAGTTATTAAAGTAGGCAGACGCGCATCTATTACACATGTGACAGCATCTATCCTATTTTGCATGCCTTTGAGCGTCTTCAATAAAAATCCGTAGCTGGAAACTCAACAGTTATATTATACACAAAGTGATTTATAGTTTATGAACCCAAATCAAAATATAGTAATGCTTTTAGTAAAGTAACAACACAAAAGTGCTACTGCAACATTTTGTGCGAAAACTATTTTAATGGCTCAGTTTTTCTACTAAGTCATAAAGTTATTGTTGAAATAAATTTTAATTGAAAATTTCAACTATATTATATAATCTGCCCAGCCGTCTCATAAGTACTGTTTAACATAAAAAACTGGCAAAAAACCAATAAAATTTGGAAATAGTTAATTATTATAGGTGTTACAAAGTATTTTAAACATTAAGAATTAAAATTTTTAGTTCTACCATAAGTTTATATTCAGTTAAAAAAATAACTACTTGACTACTACTTAACTACTTACTACTTAACTACTTACTTCAAAAATTTCAAGTAGTTAACTACCTACTTACTTACTTACTTGTAATTTGATTAAACTACTTAACTACCTACTTATAATTTTAAAATTACCTACTTAACTACCTACTTTGATTTTTGGCTAACTATCACAACACTAGATCCATATAACCTTTTTATCAACACTTCGAACGGTTGTTTAAAAAAATGGCATCCTAATTTTTCAGCTCGTCATAAAATTGTATTTGTTTAACATATTTATCATGGGTGGCGCGGGAGCACCAAGGGGCGATTTAGCCCCGTGGCGCCGAGCCAACCATAATTAGAGAACGTGGGTAAATTTTATGATTCATGTTCATATCCTTCTTCTTCTTCTTCTTCAACGACGATGGTTAAAAACGATCTATTTAAACGGAATTGGTTCAGCGTTAAAGATCAACACGGAATAAAGACGCTATAAAATCATTTTCAACTAATTAGCGCTTGGGGGAAAAGATATGTAGCCAATAACCGTGGTGACTGATCCTTTTTTGGCTCCTCCTATTTGATTCCCGTGGATTTCTAGTTTTTTAGCTTTATTAATTTTGAGCAAAACATATAGCGCAAATAAAAAATAGTCACCAACGTATAGACGTGTATCTTAATGTTCCCAAACGTCTACTAGTGTTCCGAGAGTTATTTTGGGCAAAAAAACAAAAAAACTTACGTTAGAAAAAACGTATATAACTATAGAGCATAAACAGTTATACCAAACGTATATAAAAATACTATTTAAATGTCACCAAACGTATATAAAAATACTATTTAAATGTCACCAAACGTATATAACACGTCTGCTATTAAGATTACTAAAAATTTTCCCAACGTTCTCTAATTATAGTGTGCTGTGGTGCTGTTGGTGCCGTGGGGCTAAATCGCCGCGTGGCGCTCCCGCGCCACTGACACATTATTATTTTTTAAATAAAACTTTGAATTAATTTTGTCATCAGTAATGTAAGAATTAAAAAAAGTACTCTGTTGTTTTCGCCGTTTTTCGCGCGGTTGAAGCAGATGGCGCTGGGAACTGGTTCGGTTTCTGCCACCAATTAAAACCGGTCTGCTTTTTTTTGCGGTTTCTATGCGGGATTGTTCGTTGTCTGCTCTGTACAATCCTTATTGTTGCCAAAAGGCTGTTATTGTGCGGTTATTTTTATTTGTATATTTTTTAATTTATTATTTTGATCAATAAATCGATAACAAGGACCTAAATGAAAAAAGTGGTTACTAAGAAAGTTGCGTAATTCTTTCTTCTTTCCAAAGAGCCCATGTTTATTTTTGATCAAACAGTAACGAAAGAGGAATATCGATTTTAAGAATTGAGCGTTAGAATAATAATAATAATAATAAGTCGTTGGCCGCCGAAACATAAGAAACTCCTTAATAAAATTATATCAGGTGTTAGACGGAAAACGCTAGTGTCTTCTTCATTTCAGTAAAAAATAGACTGCAAATTTTATTTTCGTAAGAAAAGCGTAGTATTTATAAATTACGTTTTACGTAGGAACGAACCTATGTGTGATTTTGTGGCACACTCTTCCTCGTGTATTCCGGGTGTATTACTCAGCGGCTTACAGTAGTTACGCGGTGTCGCGCGCTTAGCTAAGCTTAACAAGCCCTTTTATCACTGTGAGAAGCTTCCGATCGTCGTAGAGTGTGGCTTTAAAACGGACAGTGCCGCCCCTGTGGAAATCGTTGTTACTACGGCAAAATGAGCCACTGTAATTAGAAAGTACACGTGACTGTGACTCATTCTGTAGTTCATAGGTTCCTGTTTTATATTTAAAATGAGTCGCAGGCACACATATTTTATACGAACTTTGGCTCATTTTGCCGCAGTAACGACGAAATACAGTCCCCCCAGATGAAAAACGGCGCTCTGCTGTTTATTCGCCCGCTGCTTTGTGTGTACAGCGACTGATAACGAAGCGTGAGAACTTCTCCGCTTAATGTTCCTTATTGCATGAAAGGGAAAAATTTACGACTTTAAAAAAACACCAAAAGGCTTATTTGCGTCTCTCGGGTTGACAAGCGCTTTGATTTCAGACTACGGGTGTTTCTTGTTGAAATTTTTTAATTCTTTTTCAAAAACTAAAGTTAGATTTGAATTTAAATATTCGTTAACTTTAAAAATACCATAAACCACAATTTTATCTTTTATCTTAGATGTTACGTCCGCTATGATTTCACAGAACGGGTGTCCGATGAATTTTTTTCTCGAAATTTAACCCGTTCCCGTAATTTCTTTTTCCTCGGCTACAACGGTGAAACCTTCCTGAGACCTATGCCATACTTCCGTCATACATAATTTTTTGCGCGAGTAGTGCCCCATGGGAAAACTGAAATGGATTTGAAACGCTACGACATGGCAATAAATATTCTTGTACAACAGGATATTACCTAGGATATTTTATGTTGCAAAAATTTGCATATTGCTACCGTACAACTTTAACCATTTCAATTTGCTCTCTCACTAGGCACTACTCGCTCAAAAAATTATAAATGACGGAAGTACGACCTAAGTCATGAGAAGAGCTTACCGCGGTAAGGTTTACCTACGACATTTATCATACGAAAATACCACCACCGTGAGACGAAGGTTTTACCTTTGTCGTACGAAGGTTTCACGGTTGTAAGGGGGAAAAAGGCCTTTGCGGAAACGGGTTAAGTTTTAAATTTTAAATTCAAATTTTAAATACCTAAAGTTTAAATATAAATTTAAAAATTAGTTTAAATTGAGGAAATTACAAAAAACTAAGATTTTATCTTTTATCTTATATTTTTTAAATAAAGCATGATTATTTAAATTTTGAGATTTTTTTGCCAATAGCTTTATATTTTATGAATACTTGCAAATTACGTAAAATCGTATATTTATAGCGTCGCTTTTGACTTTTCACATTTACTTATATTTTTAGCGTAATGTCATTGAATAAACTAAAATCGCTTACTTGTGTTTTTGTGTTTGCCAAATAAACGTTAATAAAATTTTAAATTGTTGGTTCGGCGCGTCATTTTTTAAAATAAAACCCTATTTTTACACTGTTAAAAAGCTTATGGTTTGTTTCATAAGCTCAGGTTATCAACAAATAATTTTAACGAAAATTTGATTTTAAAAAAATTTTTTTTTTGAAATTGTCATCTTTTATAAACACCAGCAAAATGTAATTTTTTTATTCATTATGTGCGCAACACTTTCCATCAAAATCATACTTCTCGCCTCAAATAATATCAGGCAACTTTTTCTAGGTCACAATTTATTTGATTAAATTCAAGCTTATTTCTCATTAAAATTACATTTTTTGCTGTTTTTGATCGTATATTTTCAAAATAAACTTTGATGATGATGGTGATGAAAATAAAAAATGTGCATAAAGCACGTTAGTTGAACTGCTTACAATTACTGTATATTATTATTTTGCATGGTTTAAAAAATTTTGCACAAAGCGATTTATAGGTCATTGGTTTCTATTTATCCCGTAAATAAGCTTAAAAATAAGTTTAAATACGTAAAATTGATAATAAAGAACCTTTAATTATCTACTGAGGATTATTGTCACAAGTATTTGGTGGTGTGGAAACAAAAAGTCTAAAATCAGAGTATTTTTTGTTGCGTATTTGGTTTGTACTTATATAGAACAATGAGCTATTTTTTTTATTTATTTTTACGTACCATAATTTATTTATTTAAAGCTGGCTGAATTTTCCTGTTTCTCGGCTTTTTACGGCGCTTTATACGTCCACCTGGAGGAAACTGAACGTGGTGACAAAAAATTTTCCGGCACGTGGCGGATTTTTTGACAAATTTTCTTTTTTACAATTTCACCAGTTTTTTTTTGCTTTTTCGCACAAAAGCGATTGTTTATTGTATTTCAGTTTTCTTAGCTCCCTTTCCGACCCTTAGTTTCCTTTTCGAAGGGGAATTTCGACCACCGAATCGCGGGTCGCAAAGCACTCGGAATGTTAATGTTTCAATTTGATATTTTAATAACAGAATCGTACAAATAATCTTGCGGATTGAGAAGTTTTACGCTCTCAACCGCTGTACGACGTCGTGATGTGGATTTATTTTTTATCTCAGTCATTCGGATGTACAGATCTATCGGCGTTATTTTATTTCACGGAAATAATCCCAAGGGAACTATGCCGAACCTTCTTGAGGAAATAAAGCTACAGGATATTCATTGTGCGCAATTTCCTGGGCGAGGAAAATTTTTGATTCCGCTTGTATTTTTACATCTTATGCATTTAAAGCTTTTCTGTTGGAGGTTTCGGTTTTCCCAATCCTACTGACCGGCTCCTATCCGTAAGTCTGTCAATTTTTTATCTTTAAGTTATTTTTGTATCTTATTAAAGATAAATTCTATCAGGGTGAAAAAAAGATGAGTGGTAAAGTAACCACTCGTTCTTTTAGAAAATATCACGTGCAGAGAAACACATGACGCAACTAAATAATAATTGGTTACATAACCGCTAAAAACTTTTTTTTTTAATTTTTCTCGCTCACGGGTTTATTGTTTATTTCTTTCTGGCGGAGAGCGGTTACGCCCTTAATTTCAGCCTGGAAGACTTTAGCTTTAATTATTTTTATGTCATTTAGTATAAATGACGGCGTAAATTGTTTATTTTCATGCGAAAATCGAAAATTCGGAGCTGTTTGCAAGTGAGAAAGCTCCGGTTTTAGCGATGCATCAGAAATACGGCACCTAATAATTGCGAGTTATAAAATAACCATAACCAGTTATAAAATTCCATACGTGTACCGAAATTCGATTTGACGGATCCAAAAATAAATACAAGTTGAAAAACATTTTTATAGTCTAAATAGAACACGTAGAACTTTTTGTAGTTATTTTTGGGATTTAAGCTAGTGGTAAAAAGTTTTGAGCCAATTTATACCCAAAAATGGTTTTTTTCAGCTTGTGCAATTTATGATGTTAAGAAAAAAAATTGTAAACCAACAAACTAAATCAAAAACTATGTTTTAACAATGCTAGAAGTCTGAAGAACTCAAAAATTTTCAAAAAAAATTGAAAATTTTAAAGCCACATGGACCACCAAAAACATGGGCAACAAAATTTTTTTGGCTTAAAACGCTACTTTAAACTCAGTTTTTCACTGATTTATTGTTCCTAAGCAAACCTAAACAAAACTTAAAAATCAATCAAAATAGTAAAAAAGTTGATATTTATTAAAAACAAGTTGTTTTTCAAAAATGTGAATTTTTTTACAACTAAAATTTGATAGGTATTTGACCAGTTATTATAAAACATTGGTTGTTACCATTAAAAAAAGGATATTTGTAACTGCCAGACACTTGGTAATACGAAAAAAATAATATTAATTTGATAGAAGGCCTAATAAAAAAATTTCCTTAATAACATAAATTGTACATGCCAAAAAAGAGCTATTTTTGGGTACAAGTTGGCTCATAACTTTTTTCAGAAGTTTTTATTATTCAAAAAATAACCACAAAAATGAAGTCTACTCGTTCGATTTAGGCTATAAACATGTTTTACAATTTGTAATTGCTTTTGAATCGGTCACATCAAATTTTGGTAGAGTATGAAACTTGTACCAAAAATAACCTTGTAAGAGGAGTAATAGTGTTGGAATTACAAAAGCCTGTATTGTCCAAAAAATTATAAATTTTCAGCAATAATTTGTTAGCAAATGAAACATTCTGTATTTGCTCTTATATTTTTGGAGTTAAAATAAATTTTTGAATTCTAAAATCCAAAAATTAAAAAAAAATTAAAAACCTTTGGGAATGATTTGTGGGATTTGTTTAGTCAAAAAATTAGGGCAATAATTTCAGACAAACAGGCTGTTTTGTACGGCTTCAAGCTCACACCTTTGAGCTCTAAACAAGTAAAATTTTTTAAAATGCTTAATTCTTAAACCCAGCAAAAATACAACGTTGTAGAACAGATAAAACCAACGTTTTCCTGAGCTTTACAATGTAACTCTGGAATGTAGTTTTAATGTTAGCAGCTACGTCTACCAAAATTCGATTTGAGCGATTCAAAAGCAATTACAAATTGTAAAACATCTTTATAGCCTTCATCTTCTTCAAATCGAACACGCAGACTTCATTTTTGTGGTTTTTTTAAATTTAAACTTCTAAAAAAAGTTATGAGCCAACTTGTAACCAAAATAGCCTTTTTGGCATGTACAATTTAAGTTATTAAGATCCCTCCTCTCTGGGAAATTCCTGTGCTCCAGAGATCTCCCCTAGTTTTTGTTAAATTTTTAAATAACTAAAAAGTAATTTCAAATATTATTTTTTTAAATTTTTTTGCAAAATAAAATTTCTCTAAACTTATTGAAAAAAATGCAGTTAAAATAACATAAAACAAATTTCAAAGTTAAATGGGCTTTGGATTACTAATATAAAAGAAAAAGCTTGGAAGCTCCTTTTTAAATATCTTGATTTTATTCTTAAAAAGTAATTTATCTAAAACCGAAGGTTATATAATACTATCAAAAATATATAATATACCGACAAATGTGCAACTCCTATATAAAAAAGTGCGGAAAAGTAGGCCATTATAATGAGCCTCTCCATTTAAATGACACTCTCCACTATAATGGCATAGTGGCCATTTTAATTCGGCGAGTTAAAATGGAGAGGAAGCTAATATAATAGCCATTTATTGATTAAATTTCACTTCATATATACTCACAAGTGTAATACTGTCCGGGCCGCACGAGTTTTGCGTGTTGGACAGTATCAAAAATCAAATCAAATCAAAAAAAAATTTATTTATCAAAACATGTGATATAAAAATACAACACGAATGACAAATTAGGCGAGCAAAGGTGAGACAAAGCGCACGCTTAGTTACTCCCTAAATAAAATAAAAGCTTAGTACTTGGTTAACATAAAATTACTTAAGTCCATATTATTTAAACACTTCTTAAAAGTCTTTAGTGATTTTGAGGTTACAACATTTTTTTTTCATTAAAAATAAGAAACGTGCGCTTTTTGCTTTTAACTGTTTGAAAAAGATGAAGGTGCATTCTTAATTCGATTTTTGTAATAAACCTACTACATAACGTCGTTACTTGTTACACAATGAGTCAGAGGCGTGATAAAATGTTAATAACTGTGACTCTTTTTATATCGTAACACACAAATAATCCAAACAAAATAAGTCAGAGTCACGTTAATCTTATACTGATCGTGACTCTTTGTGTCAGAGTAACAACGATAATCTGATTCGAATTGTACACAGAATTACAATAACGTAAAAAAATTCCTTGAATTCTAAGGGTATTAGGGTTTCGTTATCAAGTTTGCATTTGAAATTTACACTGGCAAAAAAAATTGTTTTTTTCCATTTAAAGTTCCGGCTACACATACGACAGTGATATCACTCGCATCTAAATTAATTCTTCCGTTAAGGAGATGTATAATTATTTAGGTTTTTATTAGCTAGCATATTTCATTTTTAGGCACAACCATTATTTTCCTGAAATATTGTCCTATTTAAACGATTTGTGTTAGAATCCATGAAAGTTCAGTTATATATTTAATAAATAAAAAAAGTTGTTAGTTTTACGAAAATTTTAAAAAAATTTAACAAATATATGAAATTTAATAGTTTTTTTAGCATTCAGTCCACATTCAATTTTAAACTTTTTTGGTCAGTTTCTTGAAAAATAGGTAAAAAAATAAAATCCCAGCTTTTCATCTGCCCGTCTCTTTTGTTAATCACACCACCAAAACCAGGGGAGAAGCAGGATTTCACCGCAGCGCGTTAATAGCGTTTGCTATTGAAATGCAAATATTTAAAATAAGTGTATAAAACGTTTTCTTAACCGAGAAAAGAAAAATCATTTTGAAAAATAGATTTTGTGCTTTCTTGTCATATCACTTACAATGCCATCTATTTAAACTTATTTAAGTCGTTTTATTATAGCCCGTGTTTTGCCAAATAAGTGATTCACCAGCACAAAATTTAAAACATGTGCGTTTATATTAACATTATAATTGACATTCAATTAAGCTTCTATTCTATAGTTTACGTCTTTTTATATATTGCGTTTTTTCGTAACAGCAATTTAATTTGATTTTTGGAATTTTTAAAACGTTTCTAAATCAATTTGTTAAGCAAAACGGTAGAAATAACCGACATTTTAAGTCATTATTAAAAATAAATTTAGCAAAACTTCGTATTATAAATTAAAAACCTGCTTAAAATAACTTTGCGAACAAAAATTTTAATTGCCTGAGCGAAGTCTTACAACTAAAAAAATGTCTTACAATGATTTATTCAATGAAAAAAAGAATTAATTTTAGTTTGGCACCAATATATGACAGGAATGATAATCAATAAATCTTATTTTTTTGTTACAATGATCCTATTTTGTGTATTTTCGACGAGAATTTTTTTTTATTATGTCCTATAGTGTCAGTATTGTAAATAATAATGTAATTAAATGTCTTTTTTACCTTTATTTTCCTGCGGGTGTTATTATATTGTTTGTTTTTTCGGTTAAACTATTGTTTTAAAAGCATAATTTTAAATGTATTTTGTGTTGTTTTTTTGGTTAAAATTGTGGTTTGTAATTATGCAACGCTTGAGTATTTTAATAAATTTATTTGAATATTTTAATATTTGGAATTCTTTTTTAAAGATTTAGAATTTTTAAAATCGCAGGAAGCTGGGCCTAGTGCACAATGGAGTGACAATCTGACGGTGTAAAACTGCGAAGAACGCGTTGTCACTTCGGAGTGAACCGGCTCTAAAGGCTGGTTCATACTTTCATATGACAAAACGTCCTTTGGACTTTGTCCAAAGGACAAAAGTCCTTTGGACTTTGTCCAAAGGACAAAAGTCCTTTGGACTTTGTCCAAAGGACAAACACAGCGTCTAAACGTCTTTTGGACTTTGTCCTTTGGATTTTGTGCAAAGGACAAAGTGTTCATACTTTTTGTCCTTTGGACTTTTGCCTTTGGATTTTGTCTTTTGGACTTTGTCTAAAGGACAAATTCTAAGTAGCATTCATACTTCGTCCAAAGGAAAAACTCCAAAGGACGTTTTGGCTTTTCTAAAATTGTCCTTTGGACTTTGTCTAAAGGACGTTTTGTCATAAGTACGAACCAGCCTTAAGTCTTGATTCACACCGGGCTGAAAAGTAACAAATGCATATCGCATACACACTACACTGACACATGTAACGGTGCAAACGCGAGGGAAACGCGTCACCATTTATCCTTTGTCTCTCAGGTGTAAACCAGCCCTTAGATCTGGTTCACACCGGAATGGCAGCTGATAAGTGACGCAGAGCCCACAGAATTTACCCCGCAACAACACTGACGGGGTAATGATTTAAACGCGTGCGGTAGCTAGCAGCTGCTGCCAGCTGTCACTCAGCACTCAGGTGGGAACTAAAGGCAAACCAAACGTAGCTGCAACAGTGTGTTCACGTGTTCATTAAACAACTATTTTCTTTTTTTTGCGCCACAAAATAAGAATTGTTCATAAACTACCATCTGAAGTTGATTTCTTACTTCAAATCTTTTATTTTCTGAATTCTGATTGGCTGATATGAGTGACTCAGATTCTCGTGATTTGAGTGGTTACTTAATGGGGTCATTTTTCAGTCCAATGAACAACTGTTGCAGCCACGTTGGGTTTACCTTTAGTCCTTAGAGTCGGACATTTTTCATACAAATTTACTTATCTAAATTATAAGTTAAGACTTAGTTTTAAACAAGCTTAATTCTAACATTTAAATCATGCTAAAAACGTTACAAAAACATATATTTCGAAAATCGATAATTTCACAATGGCTTAATTTCAGTTTTTTTGGGCTAACCTACCCGGTAGATTTTTATTGAGTGCTCGATTTACAATTTTGAATATGAAATTTAAATTAAAAAAACACGGTATTTTTATCTGGAACACAACATAAACATTGGTTTAAAACCTAATTTAATAATTTTTAAAGTCATTTGAGAAAATTAAATTAGAGCTGTTAACAATTGTAAATGTAATGATGCAATAATGCTATAATTTTCAGAATGTTCTTCACAAGCTAAAGATTTAGGACATAAATTTAATTTTCAGGAATTATTATCATTGTGTGTAATTTGTTATTTTATCTTGGGGTTTTCAAACTGGCGATTTCGATTAAAAATTGTTTTGAAGTATCATTATGAGTTTTATTTTAAAAAAACAGGTAATCATCTCGTGAAACTGGGTGGTTAATTTAAGCACAAAAAACAGTTAAATTACCTGTTACGTTTCCATTTTTGTCATTCATAAAAGCGAACAAGAATTTATTGCTTAATACTGCAGAGTAAATTTAAAACAGTACCAAAATCCGTGTCACTCCGGCTTAATATGTATATTCTATAAGGCCGTCAGTTTGGCTATTTCTCAAAAGCTTTCCAAACACGCAAATTTTTCAAGAAACATTCGCATTCTCGGCGATTTTATACTCTCTGTGACTCGTTGATTCGAATTGTTTAAAATCCGACCGCGGAGTGTCGCATTGGAGATATCGGGCCACGCCCAAAACCGGCTGACCAATCCGCGCCGGGCAAGCTGGCACGCGGAGTCAACTAACCGCGCTCTCACCTTTTCGCTCGCTTTTAGCTTCCTCCCGTGGAAAATTTCTTCACTAAATTTTGTAAAAAATTGCACGAAAATTCTTTATCGCCTAAGGTGAAGAATTTTCTTTAATAAATCTTCTTTTGTTTTAATTTAAGCGTGATAACGAGCTAATTTGCGACCTGATTGTTATAGATTACTAGCCGTTTGTAAGCGCTATATTGTTTAACCGAAAGTTTAGCGTATTTGTAGAAGAAATCATATGCATTAGAAAAAGATCGGATCTTATAAAAAAATCTTCAGACAGCTGTGTTCGTGGGACTCTTACAGTTTGTTCTTCGCATCTTTACAGTTTACTAGAAGCTTTCTTGTTGCCAATGTCAGTTGGAAATCCCTTTTATCTTGCGTGGGAACAGTAGTATTGACTATGCACTGCGAAAGATAAATATTCAATTCTATTTATTGTATATTTTTGTATATTTAGTGGATTTTATTTTTCTGCAATATCTTTAATTTTCCGTTTACAGCTAATTAGGTAAGTTGATTTTAATAAAATTGATATTTAGTGAAATAGGTTATTGATAGATTAGGTTCCTGAAGCCTGTAAAAACAAAAAAAGAAAATGTTTTTATCCTGTTTTTTTTATTTTGATATCTATTTCAATTATTATTTTCGAGACGACCTAATAATATAATGAAAAAACGAAAACTAACATTTATTATTATAAAAAAAGCCACCCTACATGTTGAAGATGGCGACTGACATCAAAAATAGAATTTTGTTCCTGTAATACAAAAATAGCACAAAAAAACCCAAAAAAGTGTAGTATGTTTAGCAGATAAGAATTATTGCAATGAAGATTTTTTATTTTTTATTTTTTATTTCCTTGCGTTTTATTCTAAAAAATTTTATTTTTTTTAATTTTAGAGCCACGATTTTGTTTAATTTGAGAAAAACAATTAAATTAAATATAAAAACTTACTTTATATTTTGAAACATATATACATGTATGGCCAACGTTATATGTGTGATTAATATACTTTTAAAATGCTAGAAATTGTCTACAATATGTAAGGTTTATTATTTCGACGTAACTTGACCTTAACAGAAAATTTCAAAACACGTAAGATCAAATTCAAGTAAAACTATTTACCAATGTCTTTTGGAAAAGCATATATAGGAACTTGATTTCAATAAATTTTTTTATTGAAACATTTACAGAATTTTATCTAAAAAATTTTTTTCGCATTTTTTATAAAACACGGAAAAATAAATTCATGAATAATCCTTATTTCATTTAATTTACCGTATTTTCAGCGATTCCTAAAAGTACAGGTACTGCATAGTGTTATTGGCCTAAAAAAACAACACAACTATAACTAACAAAAGTTAATTGTAGTTGTGTTGTTCAAGTATATAATGCTCTAAAAATTTTATTTTGGAAATTTTTCAAAAATTAATTTTTTAAACCATTA
>JASAMX010018648.1:0-11926 GCA_030248175.1 Microlaimidae sp. YZB2_3 | reverse complement strand
ACCGAGTGGATTTTGCTAACGCGTTTAGCACATTTGTGCTGACTACCAAAATTTGGTTTTTGGTGTTTGGTTGTTTTTGCAAAAAATAACAGTAAATTTAAGATACTCTTGTCATTTTTAACAATCAAATACATAAAAATTTTTGTGCAATTTATTTTCCAAACTGTTTTCGCTCTAATAGTTTTGATATTTTCATTTAACTATTGAATTTTATTTTTTAGGTTTTCCGAAATCCAGACGGCAAATTTTGGTGAGTACCAGGCCCAGATACGAGGATGCTGGACACAAGGGTACTGGCGCGCGCGTGGGCTTGGCCGTGGGCCTGGGCGTGGGCCTAGGTGTGGGCCTGGGCGTGGGCATGGGCGTGGGAGTAGGCGTGGGAGTGGGCGTGGGCATGGGCGTGAGGTTGGGCGTGGGCGTGGGGTGGGCGTGGGTGTAGAAATTGGCGCGGGAGTGAGAGTAGGCGTCAGCGTCGGCATGGCCATGGCCGTGAGCATTGCTGTGGGCGTGGGTGTGGGCGCGGGCGTGGGCATGGGCGTGAGCGTGGGTGTGTACGTGGACATGTGCGTATATATTTGTGTGTGTGTGTGTGTGTGTGTGTGTGTGTGGGTGTGTGTGTCTGTGTGTGTGTGTGTGCGCGTGTTCATGTGCGTGTGTGCATTGTTGTTTTAAATAATGGTGCATTTTTGTTCATTGTTTTAAATAATGGTTAATGAATAGCACAATTTGGGCGTGGGCATGGGCGTGAGCATGGCTGTGGGCGTGGGTGTGGGGGTTTGCGTGGGCGTGAACATGGCTGTGGGCGTGGGCGTGTGCGTGGGGTGGGCGTGGGGTAAGCGTGGGCTTAAACGTGGGGTTGGGTGTGTGTGTGGGAATGGGCGCAGGAGTGGGAGTGGGCGTCAGTTTCGGCATGGCCATGGCCGTGAGCATGGCTGTGAGCGTGGGCGTTAGCATGGCTGTAGACGTGGACGTGGACGTGGTTGTGGGCGTGGGCGTGAGCGTGTGCGTGTGCGTGAGTTTGACCGTGGGGTTGGGCGTGGGCGTAGGAGTAGGCGTCAGCATCGGCATGGCCATGGCCGTGAGCATGACTGTGGGCGTGGGTATGGGCGTGGGCGTGGGCATGTGTGTGTGTGTGTGTGTGTGTGTGTGTTTGTGTGTGTGTGTGCGTGTGTTCATGTGCGTGTGCGCATGCGTTGTGTGATATGTAATAGCGTTCTAAATAATGGGTTAATGAATAGCACAATTTGTCTTTAATCTAATAATCACCTGGGTCTGTTATTATGTTGTTTCCAGTCAAGGTAGGAAAAGGTTGGCCTTTTATTATATTATAACCTTGAAGCCCTTTTTCTGCATTTGGAAACTTTTTATAGCAGTCGTTTTTGTCTTCACACGAGTCTAAAAAATCAACTTTTTTCATAAACAAACGCAGGAACTGCAGATCACATCAAGCTTAAAGTAACACAACACCGTTTTTGTTGATAATAAATGTGTTATTAACTGCAAATCAGTTTAAAAATAAATACTTTTTTATTTATTAGAAATAATTTTGTAGTATACTTATGCCCGTTATATTTATTTTTTATTTAACTATAGGCAAATTAAACCTAGCTGGCCTTGATAATTTGCAGTTTTAAATCGCATTTTTAACAATAAAACATTTTAACTATTTTTGTCAAAACGATCAAATAAAAAACCTTATTTTAACAATTAATTCGGAATACTTTATTTGGAACAAAATTGCAAAGTTTTTAAAACTAATTTTTGTATATTTTCAGCTTTTTTAATATAGCATATTAGCTTTTTAGTTGATTTGAACTTAAAAAATGCATTTCACTTAGTTTTATTATTTTTCGTTCTGTTATTCGTTGCTTTTTTGATTTATTAAAATTAATTAGAATAAAAATAAATATGTAATCAAAAAACTAGTCATACCTGGCATTACAATCAGCATGCAACAAAATATAATCAACGACTTATACAGAAGTTTCATGATAATTATATATTCTAGAAATATTAATGTTATTTTATTAATACACAGAAATTAGAAAATTATTTATAATTTTTTAATAAAATATTAATAAGAATTACAATTTACCATCTTGAAAAGCAAATAATTTAGCAATTTTAAATTTTTACTCATACCCTAAAAAATTTTGATCAATAAATCTTTAGGAGGATAAAGTGGCACGACCGACTATAAACAGAACAGTAGTTAAACCGTTCACTAGTGATGTGCTCTGGAGCTCCGCGATCTGGAGCTTCAAAGCGAAGCTCCGATTTTAGAAGCTTTGGAGCTACACCCGATTTTTGTACTAATTTCATAAATAATTATAGAAAAATAAGCTTAAAAACACTCATTTAATGGACAGAGCTCCAGGTGCACCGGAGCACTTTCTGCTTCAAATAGCTGGAGCTTCATAGAATGATATTGGAGGCTAGGAGGAACATCAGTACCGCTCACCTTCTCATTTAACATGTAAGTATTCTCTAAAAAGTGACCCTAAAAAATTGGTAAATCACACTTTAATGAAATCAACGAAATAAGTATATAAGTCAAAGTGTTGCAAAAATAATAGTGGATTTAACAAAAAAAGTCATAAAATTAACTTAGTAAATTTTCGTAGAAATTGATAATTGAAGTGTGTTTTTTTAATGATCAAATAAAAGCATTAATATTTTACTAAGCATACATCATACATACATCAAGCATACATAGTTTAATTCTACTGTTTCATCATTTCATTTTTTTTCTTTTTTTTTCTTTTTTTTCATCAACAACATCAAATCTGCCTTAATCGCCGCCAACATAAACTACATACAATTCTAACAAAATATTAACGAACATAGCTATCTGAAATGAATTTAAAGGCTCAAAAAGAGCGCTTATTTAAGTCAGTTTTAAAACTTTTCCTGAATGCATCCTAAGAATCGACAGTTACTTGATATGGGAGTAGATTGTTCCAAGGTATAACCACCCTATTTGCAAAAGAAAATTTTCTTGCATTAATTCGGCTAACTTCAACTGCAAATTTAAAGGGATGACCACGGGTGGGCTACAGGTTAAACTAAAAAAATCATTGGCTTGCAAAATGTTTAAGCTATGTATAATTTTAATACACTCATATAAATAAGTTTTGTCTCTTCAGTCCTTTAATTTTTCTAAACCTAGGTAATCCAGTTTTTGTTACCACCAGGTAACAACTTGTATTTATAAAACAACCCCCTAGTGAAATTTTGTTTCACTTTTTTCAAAGTTTTTATATCTTTTTGTAAATAAGGGTTCCAAACTGCACTAGCATACTCCAGAATTAATCTAACATAGGACTTATATGCTCTAAGAAGATTATTTCTAGAGTTTAAATTGACTGTTCTAAAAATTAGTGATGTCACTTTCATTGCTTTTTTGCTGTGATTTTACAGTGTTTAGAGAATTTCATATCATGAGATGTATAAACACCTAGGTTACACACAAATTCTGTAGTTGCAAGTACATTATTACCAAGCTTATATTTACAAATTAACTCTTTGCTATGATTTTGAATATGAAGAACTTCACATTTATGATCTGATAATTGCAATTGGCAGTCTTGTGACCAGCTGTATATTTTATCGAAATCTTTTTGAAGTCTAAAGTTTTCAATGCGGTAATCTTTGGATGAAGATTTTGCAACCAACTTATCATCTGCATGTCACTGTTGCGCCCAGTTTTTCACAATCAGACCATGACACTATTTTATCTGAAATTAATCTTAAAATATTTGACAGTTCTAAAAATAAGATTCAAAACTACATACCTGATTTTTTAAAAGCAGATTATGATATGCTAATTTTGTACTTATCTACAATCAACTAGAAAATTTTATTTGAGGAATGTGGCACAGTAGAAAATATTTTGCAGAGATTCAAGGATATTTTGTTGTTAGAACTTAATCGACATGTCCCTGTAAAAAAATTATTTACAAACAAAAAAATTCTACAATATCCAATACATATAAGAAAACTACAAAATCAAAAGAAAACACTTTCGTATAATTATATAAAATTGATGAAATCGTAAGCGTAATATTGATTGATTTTTCATCAATATTACGCTTATGCCAAAGTGTTTTCTTTTGATTTTGTAGTTTTCTTATATGTATTGAATATTGTAGAATTTTTTTCTTGTTTGTAAATATTTTTTCCAGGGACATGTCTATTGAATTCTAACAACAAAATATCCTTGAATCTCTGCAAAATATTTTATACTGTGCCACATTCCTCAAATAAAATTTTCTAGTTGAATGTAGATAAGTACAAACTTAGCATATCATAATCTGCTTTTAAAAAATCAGGTATGTAGTTTTGAATCTTATTTTTAGGACTGTCAAATATTTTAAGATTAATTTCAGATAAAATAGTGTCATGGTCTGATTGTGAACAACTGGGCGCAACAGTGACATTATTAAAAGTTTCTCCATCGTTTGAAAACAAAAGATCCAGATAATTATTCTGACAAGTTGGTTGTGAAACAAGCTAATATATACCTAGCTCAATAAGAAACTCAAACCAATTATTTTTATTTTAGAGTTTAAAGTTATTTTATCTGTAGACCAATCTACCCCTAGCAGATTGAAATCTCCAGTTAATGGTTCCTACAAAGTTTTCTGCTAAATTCCTAATTAGCTCAAATATTATATTGTATTTTTCATTGCTAGTACTAGGTTCTTTATAAATACCAATGAATCTCAGTTTAGATGACTTCTGTAGAAAGATGTCAACCGCTACTAGTTCTATTGCATCATACGTTTCCTCCATTTCAACTTCAACTACTCTAAAAATATTTTTAATTAATAGAACTACTCCACCTCTTCGCCGCTGCTGTCGATCTCTTCGATAAACATTAAATTCTCTATTTTTGATGATCATTGCATTAGGAGTTGTTTCAGTGAGCCATGTTTCACAAATAAAGCAGATATCAACATCACCATAGATAAGGCTATTTCCTGAAATTAAAACATCAAGCTCGTCTAAGGAGTTAGCAAGGCTTCTTGCATTCATACACAAAATTTTTATACTAAGTATAAGCTTTGGCTTACTATAATGGTAATTAAGTCGCAAAATATCCTATTTTTAAAACTTTAGGGGAGCCTTAAGAGTTATTTCGAACAAAAAGAGATCACCATTAGCAGAATACCGAAGTGAAACCTTTGTGTTCTGCTCTCTTAGCTCCCAAAGTTTTCCAAGCAACTCTTCTTGACAGACTCTCTGTTCCTCAGTTAGAGGCGGCCTTACATAAGAATTGTCATATTTGGTGGAATTCTTTAGGCGACCGCCTGAATGAACTAACTTATTATGAATATGTTTATTAATTAACCTAATTTTCAGCAGGCTGGGGCGGTCGCTAGCTCTTATAAATAGGAAAATGAGCGGTTATTAAAAATGTGCGATGAAATCGTGTAGAAATTCTTCTTCCACCTTCTTATGTATAGCAAAAACCCTGTTGCAAAATACGACAGGAATCTGATTCCCGTGAATCTGTCTTCTTCTGACTTTTGCCTCATAAGTTAACTGACAACTTCTTTATTGCGAGTTTTGTCTCAAGTTGGGCTGAATTGAAATGATTACCTATATTTTTTATGAATGAAATATCTCAGTGAGTGGGGGAAAAACGGCGTGCCAGACGCTGGACTTGTGTGGCAAATATCTTCATAGCAAGATAGGGAGGGAATCCGTGGAATATTTGTCTCTTTGTGCATAGTAAATGACACCTTTGTAATAATATGAAATATGGACAAAAGCCAAAACACATATTGATATTATTTTTAAAGAAGTCCAACACCATAAGCATTGCGTGTATTTCACATTACTGGACTTAACTTTTATACAATTTGTTTTTAAATGCACTTAACACTTTATAATTAATAGCAAGGTTAGATCAAAACATAAAAATACCAATTAAGGCATGAAATTATTTTGTTTTGTGACATAGAAAGTGTTTTTTAGCATTGGATTTAAAAGATATGGAACCAATGACAAGCGTGAAAATAAAACAAATGAAATAATATTGGGGCATTTTCGTTTGATTTTGCGACGCAAAAGTATCGCCGTGTGTTGGTCCCCCTTGTCCCCCGGCGCCCCTTCGCCTCCCGCGTAATTATTAAATATTTTTCATTCCCTCCCCTTAGCTGCACAGGCAGCTCATCGTTCTCACGCCCGGTGGCTCGCCTCACTTACAAACCGACTAAGTTGGCGGTGAAAAGGCGGTTGTACTTTACGCTCTGCAGGCCGCTCAAAATTCTACTTTAGGCTCCTCATTTTGCACAGGCGTGCAAAATGAGTAAACAATCAGCAAGTAGCGGGTTGACCGGAGTGGGAATTACAGCGTGTTGCAAAATACAAGCACATGGCTTTTTGTTATTAAAATTTCGCATATATAAGTGGCGCGGTTTCACCAAAAAGTCAGTTTATTTGGTTTCTTTGACTCAACTTGACAGCCTCTCCAACCGCTGGGAGAGTTTGGGAAGACTTTGCGCCATTTTTGAAAGGGGGTTCCGAAAAGGAACCCTCCGCTTTTGTCAGCTGTATTCGCCCTCTGGGTTGTCCGGGGTTGGTTTGTGTCCCCCTGTAAGAGCCGGTTGCACTATAACTGGCCGGCGTTATTTTAGTGTTTTCGTTTGGCTCCCCCTACCCCCACCTTGGAAAACTACGGCAAATTGGTGGAATTTTTAACGACTCTTCAAGCCCCCCTACAGAGAAACCGCGCCAACTAGCGCATTATGTGATGTTGGTAATTTTTATATCCTGATTCAATTGCGGTTTAATTCCCCCTAGTCGCCCGGCTAATACTTGCAGATTGGAGGAATAACGATGGTAGTTCAGCCCAGGTAAAATGGCCCACCGTGACTTAGTTGGTCCGTTTGAGTCTGAGCTAGTTAGTACTAGCTCCGTAGGATTAATTTTGTAGACACTTAAGTTTAGGTCAAATAGGGTCCCCCCTAAGTTAGTGGTAGTTTAGGTTTTCCCTTTCCTCCTTTCTTAAGCTAAGGCCCTTTTTAACTTAAGAGTTAGTTATTGGGTTACCCACCCACACCGTCTTTACCAGTCTGCCTCCGCGTAGGTTCTTTGGGTAGTTTCCATTTAAAACGTGCCAAATTACTAAAACCCGTGTTTATTTGGCTTTAAGCCATATTTTTGTATTTTCCCCCCTTAATGCCCGCAGCTTTGGCTAACCTAAAAGCGCCCCTATTTTTAGTTAAGTTCCGCCCAGGCTAAGCACAAACAACACAGCAAAATTTATAATATTTTTATAGGTAACACAATAGGCTAAGTAAAGTCCCCTACAGGTGCCGTCCCCTAAAGTAGGCTTACCCAACTTTTTTTTGTGTAACGTGTACTGGCCCGGTAATACCTTGGTTGGCCGCTAATAAACTTAAATACTGTAAAAACGCGTTTGGCAGTTTAGACGAGAGCTCAGTTGGTTAACCCCCTACTTAGCTCTCGTCAACTATAGGTACTAATTACTAGCTTAATAACGGATCCGACTGAGTTTACCTTTACCTGGCTGGCGCCAAAGACCAAACTTCGCAGCGACTAGCAAAAGCCCGCTAGGGCGTAAGTGATAGACTTTTTAACTTTTCTGTTCTAATCCTTCCTAGGCAGACAAATGTGCGCCGCAGATGATCCCCTGCCAAATTTAGGCGCTACATTTCTGGAGCCGATAACGGGCTTCGAGATTAAAAGCCTGAATACTGGTAGGGATCACCCATCTAGGAAAGAAAGTGGACACAGGGTTGAGTCTGTCGTTTTTATTTCTTATCGTATATAATTTATTTAACTTTTTATTTATTACATATACGTGGTGTTTATTCTGGCAGGTAGTGCACCTAGGAAGTAGGTTCCTGGCTTGAGTACTTAGGTTACCCCCCCCAGAAATCTGTGCACTACCCTCCGTTGATTTAGTCAAAGTTATAATTGTTCTTGAACAATTGTAACTATGGCTGAATTCTTCGGGGATAAAAGTCAGAAACTAGATGTCAAGGTCCCGGCTACACAGGTGAAGGGACCGCCTCGGCAAGATTCAAGGGTCGGAGCACTGAATAGCGAAGCTGACCTGGGTTCTCAAGCAAGAAAAGAATGTAGGGTGCCCGCGACTAAGCGATACGAGTGGGTTTCGGTCACTTCTGATTCGTCAGAAGGGACAGGGGATGAGGATCCAGAGGCAACTCTGGGTTCACAAACCTTGAGGAATTGCTTGTATTGACGCGGACAAACGGCTAAATTAAAACATCAGAAAAGACTGCGTAAGACAGACTTAGAATCCAAAGGGGAATCATCCGAATCAGCGCAGGATTTGGACCCCCCCGAGGATACCTTCCCCCCACATTTATCACCCCCACATTAAGCATCAAGAACATTTTGAGCAAACTCAGTGGGCGGAGGGGAGCTTTCCACAAGGTCAAAACGTAATTTCTCGCAAAAAGGTGAAGGTGAACCGGGGACGTCTACTTTACTCCCTGGATTACCCGAACCACTGGCACCTACGGTTAATGTGCCAAAATTTTCGCAAACGCCGGTCTCACTAACCCCCTGAGACCTAGACCTTTTGGAAGCGGAACCAACCCAGCTGAGTCGACTCATTGCACAAGCAGCTACAAAAGCACCAACCCAGAAAATTAATACGGCTGTGGCCGAAAATTTGAACGTTTCAGAGCTGGGGGGTGGTGGGGGGGGGGTGGGGTTGTTTTTTCCAGACTTCAACAGCTATAGAGTCAATGCAGAAAAAGCTGGATTCCCTGACGGACTGTATAAAGGTGCTGATGATAGAAAAGACAGCTTCCGCTAAGCTACCTTTGAAGATAACCGTGGAAAAGGAGGGTTCCCCCGGGACAGGTCCCAAGGGAGAGGCTCACCCCATTCCCAAAGGGGGCATAAAAAAACTGTTAAAAAATTTAGCTCTGGTAAAAGTTCATCTGGGTCAGAGTCGTCCGACTCTACCGATTCAACCCTGAAGCCAATAAGACGGCGACGATCGCGTCGTCGTAGCCATTCGTCATCAAGCAGAGGCTTCCGGGTTCATCGGGAGGTTCGGCCGCCTCGTATCAAAACAGCTTTAAAAACACCTTTTCAAGTGGGTATTTTTAAGGGAGAGGACAGATCCAAACCCTTTAGTATGTGGTTATATAAATTTAATAGAATGTGTTTATCTTCTGGCGTTTCAGTAAGGGACCGTGCGGGTGTACTCCCCAGCTACCTTGAAGGAGCAGCCGCAACAGCTTACAAGTCTATTCCCCTGTATATCCGGAATGACTACACACAAGTGGTACGGGCCCTTACACAAGAATTGGAAAGGATGGTCCGATCCACCACGGATATCCTGTATAGACGGACACAAAGACGAAACGAGAGCGTAACTGATTACGCTGGGCAAATTGAATTATTAACTGAAGCTTCTAGGCTAGAGACAACAGCAGATATGCCCCTAGGATTGATTGAGCAGCTCAGGACAAGACTGTTTTGGACAGGACTACTTCCCCAGATAAAGCAAAAGTTCGGACTCCGGGAAAGACCCAAGTCATTCACCAAAGCAGTCCGGTTAGCCATGCAAGCAGAAACGCTTCTGCAGGAAGGTAAAAAGGGCGAGACGGCACTGGCGGTCTGCGACCCAAATCCAAAACCCGAGGTAGGAGAAGACCGTCAGCAGTCTCGAGAGCAGGACAAAAATTGTGTTTTTAATCGTTCAAATGGCTCCCCTGAGAGGAGGGACCTAACCCAACCTGGTTCCCGGGAAGAGGGTAATCGATCCCCTCAAAAATACCATGTCCCGCGCCTTGGCATGCGCCAATGCGCATAACCCGGAGCGGTGGACAGCCGGCGGATCACCAATTTGTGATTACTGTAAGAGGGCAGGGCATTTTGCGTGTGATTGTCCAGACAAAAACGGCAATAATAACCCCCCACGTCCCACAGGTCGTAATCAGCAAGGCAATTTTCAGCGTAATAATAACAATAGGCGTTTTAATAATAATACCGGTCGTCGTAATAATAACAATGGTAAAAATGGCAACCAAAATTTTGTGCAACAAAACCAAAACGGCAGTAATAATCAACCCCGTATGCCAGCGCTGATGGATCAGTGGAACGGCCCCGCTCCAAGTCAGGGTGGTGGACCCCCCAAAACGAACAATCGCGGGCTTCGGCCAATTTTTTAAATTCTAATATTAATAAACACGTATGTGTGACTGCAGTATGTAATGTTGGTGTGGTGCCATCCCCAAGGATGAATGTTGACGCACCCCCTTGGTATCCGGAATCTCATTCCCCAGAGATTTTGCAAGAGGAGGCGGACAACAGGATTCCCCCCTCTAAGGTAGTCAATAATGACCTGCATCCTCAGTTGTCTCCTGGGAGTAACAGGAAGGTATGAACCGGAGGGTTTGGTAAAAGGGGAAGTACAGCCTTCGGGGCGTCCTTTGCTCTCACGAAAGCGCCAGGGCAGCCCAGGATGTTTGAGTCAGGCGACTTATTGTGTAGGTTACCCCAAGTAACCCCTCTGTTCACAGGAACAAGGGAAATGTATAACGTTAAACCTGGTGTACATCTTATAGCAAGGGTTGTTTCAGATTGTACTGTATCAGCGTCGCTAAAGACATTTCATATGGCGGAATCTACTGAAAAGGCACCTGTTAAGCCTCGCGGTAGGGGCAGAGTTCGTAAATTTTCCCAGGGTAGGCCAGGGTTGGCGCAAGACACAGACACTGAGTCAGTGGAGTCGGTACCCACTGAGCAAGCTGTAACCGCACGTGAGAGCGTATCTAGTCAGGCATCGGTGGCGGAGGATTCCCCCTCAGGCGCAGAGACTGGGACCTCCAAAAGTCAGGAAAGTTTTAAGAGCGTTCCCACCCATCTTTCCGACACTTCCGCCGAGGACTTATCCCTGACCTTAGGGCCAATGTTCAGAGAGGAAGAAGGATCTCAAGACGAAGAAGAGTAGAAGAGGATCCTCCCCCCCTAAGAGTAGAAAAGGGATTCCCAAAAGTCGAAACGTCGAAAACGGGAGAGGCTAAGCCCCTGTCAAAAAACGGTAAAAGTAGGGCGCCTAAAAAATTGTAGTCACTCCTAAAATGGCACGCAACCCCTCTGTTAAAAGTACAGCACGTGTTCCTCCTGAGATTTTTAAACGGGAATCCCTACCCCCTTTAGCGACGTCCACCCCGGAGGAAGCGCCCCTCCCTACTCGTTTCGTAAGGCAAAGAGCAAATGAGCCATTCCTCACTCAAGAACAGCTGGCACATCGTGAAAGAGAAAGACAGCAGTGGGAAGAGCGAGAGATGAGGCGTAAAGAGGAGGAGGAAAGATTGAGAGAGGAAGAGTTGAGACGGCGTCGGAAGAAGAAGAGGCAGAATGGGGTTCCCCTGGCTATCAATCGGACGATCGTAGCACGTCATCAGGGCCTGAATTTCCCCCTTATGAACCCAGACAACGGACCGCAGCTCAAAAAGCGGCGCAAAAAAGACGACAACAGCGAAAGAAAGAACGAGAGCGCAGACGTCGCGAGAATCCCCCTACACAGTCAGAGGCTCCGCCCTAAAATTGGGAGGAAGAAGAAGAAGATGAATTGTCCCTCCCCCTGCGTGGCGCAAATATAACAGGAGAGATGAACCAATCTACTCCTAGCTCTTTTCGCATAGGCACGGGGTTCGGTATCCAGACGGCCCCGACAACGATGCCCGGGTTCGCTCACCCCAGGTTTCGTCCCGACCTGACCGGTCCAACTTGGGAAGAAAGTCTCCAAAATCTTGAAGACGAGTTTAGAAGGCTTTCGGTTGAGCAAGGAAGCACGCCTCCCACGACAGTACGAATCTCCCCTTCGCAGGAAGAAACTGCGGCAGGGACATCTGTGCAGCGCGCTCCCACCCCTGAGCCCCCACCTGTCTCCCCTTCCCTTCGT
>JASAMX010018647.1:0-24846 GCA_030248175.1 Microlaimidae sp. YZB2_3 | reverse complement strand
TTACTTCGTTCAGTTACGTATTGCTCATATATCAAAATTTTTTAGGTCAAAGTAAGGAATAAAAATTGGCGGACATTTTAATATATAACAATAATGATCAATATCGTACACACTTCGAGCAGGAAGCAAAACAAATAATATAATTTGGACAGTGTATTGGCGTGGCAAAAATTCCCGAAAAATCGCGAAAACCGCGCGCATTCAACGCATTATAAAAAAAATTTGAGCGAACCGATTTCGCTCACTTTCAAAAAAACTCAGAAAAGTTATGTTTTAACAGCATACCAAGCGGCTTTTCTTATCTCGTACTAATAAAAAACATTTGTTTCTTTTTGGGACCAGGTTTTTTTCACCGCATCGGCTGTAGTGATGACGTCTTGGAAAAACATTTTTTCCTAACATTTCAAAAAATAGCCAAGAGTCTAAGCTATGCTCCCATATATCTCCCGGTCCCGCTCATATTCTAACCTCCGTTATGGATATATAATATTTCAAAGTTCGAGTTTTGTCGTCAGTCCGCATCATTTTTGTAAGGACTGTAGTTTTAGTTAAACCATATTTTAAAACAAAATTATGATTTTTTTTAAACTTTTTTCAGAGCTGTCAATATTAACGAAACTTTTTTTATATTATTATAATACCCGTCTTTTAATAGCGGTTTTTTCTACTCTTATATAAATGAATATGTTTTGTTAATTATAGTTTATTTTTAGCTCTGATCCCAAAACTGTTACGAGCCTGACTCAACTACTCCCAGATAACAGCAATGGTAGCTGATTGTAGAAACTTTTTTATACGAAATGTCTTTCCTAATCATGGTGTAGGAATAAAATGTAGATTCAACCCTGTTAACTGTTTACAAAATTTTGTTACATTTTGCTACTGAAATTGAATTTTATAGTAATTTTTATGATTGATTTGACGGATGGATTTGACTGATGGATTTGTTTGTTTAATTTAAAAACCATCTTAAAATATTTTTGTTGCATTTTATTTTCGATAAGGTTAAACGTTGATGGGTTTAAGAAATTTTGCTTAAACAACACCGCTATATCTCAAAATTAGTTAAGACCGGTTCACACCGAAGTGGCAGTGGATAGTGGATAGTCAACGCGCGCATTTACATCATTACACACACCGTTATTGTGGCTGCGGTATGAAGGGTGTGCGCTGTGGGTCACATATCAGTTGCCAGTCCGGTTTGAACAGGCCTTTAATGCTTTGTTTTTAATTTCAAAGCAAAAAAACTTTCCATGGAAAAAATGAAAAGTAATAATATTATTTAAACTTTTAGCTATTTTAAATCATAGTTTTTGATGTGTTTTAGGGTCACAAGAATGCCCTTTTTTTAAGCTGCGCTCTGGTAAATATTGCTTTCAAAACCCACTCAAATTTTTGGGGACCCTCTCTTTTATCCTCTTAGAAATATTAACCAAGTGGTAAAATTTGGCAATTTTTCATTTACTTTTTTGCTAACAGTTATTAATCTGTACTTGGCGCAATTTTTTCGCTTGATGCGTAGTTTTTATAATAAAAAAGAAAAAAAAACGATACTTTAAAGAAGAAAACAATACTTTGTTTTGACACTTACAAGGTTTTGTGGTAAAAAAACACTAACTTTATTGTGTTTTTTTAATTAATAGTGAATTTAATACTATTTATCTTGATTTATATTGAATAGGAAGAACGAGTTTTTTGTGCGAAGCTAAATTTAATTGTGTTTGATAAAATATATTACAATTTATGCATTTTATGATGTGGCTTTGTTTTTACAAAATCTAATTAAAACAAATGCAAAATTAGAAATAAAAATACCTAAGTTTGATAACTGGTTTCTGCTTTCGCTTTTAATCTAGTATTATGGACATGTTAAAATAACCTAAGCCTCTAAAAGGGGTAAAATTTTCGAAACTGTACATGAAAACTGCAAAATTTTACTGCTTGTCCTTAACCAAAGCAATCAGGCATTTTAGCTGCCAAAATAGTACTTAAAAAGGGCAAAAATAATTTAAAAGTTACCATGTCAAAATATAAAAATCAGGTGCCTAACAGTGTACATAACAAAATTTGTTAAGTTAAATTTAGTCATAGCCTGGTTTATATTGACCAGTCAATGCATTCCCCGTGGTAGTGTGTAGTTTTTTACCAGTGATATGTTGTTGTGTTTTAGTTATAATGCAATTTTTAATGGTTTGAGTTCTTCTATTTTGTCTGTTGTTATGTTATAATAAAACAAACTTGTAATAGTTTCTGATGTTCACTTGAGAAATTTAACCGGTGAATGACAAAAGCAATTAGGATTTCAAATTGTGCATGCAAGGTGGTGATGGATTATAAAACTATTTGTTATTTTCTAAATTTTTAAGTTGTCAATCTGTTGGATAATACTGTTCGATCTAATGCATTACAATAAGTAGCTATATAAAACTTTAAATAAATGTTAATAATTAGTTCCTTCTGTATGAAAATTTTTATATGTATGGCAATATAAATTTTATATTATAATACATTTGTTTGAATTATCTGTTGTGTTTTTCGATTTTCAGCCGTAGGATAACTGACTTAATTTCAGCTAAGTCTTAATTTTGATTATTGTGAATCTTTCTACATGAAAAATAAGACATTTAAGTATGATGGTTTATAGTTTTGAAAAAAAATATTCTTAAGTGTATATTATTGTAACAATTTATCGGGGTATAATGTAAAGTGTAAACTCTATATACTTGGCGTCTCGTGAAAATATCGCTGTCGTAATTAAATCGGTTGTTCTGCGCAACAAAAGCATAGAAATTTTAAATAATATTGTTTTTGTTCATAATACCTCTGCACTTTTTTGTTTTAAGTATATCAACCAAAAATATTTAACATAAAAGTAAAAAAAATGTGTAATTATTTAATTATTGTTATAATTCCCTCTAGTTGTGCGGGGCGGGCCTTTAGAAGTGTAGCTTTCGAGTGTTCTCATAAGCTTTGTTTTTAACGTTTGTGGCTGAATTAGGGCGCGTAAGGACCCTAACTTCGGCACTTTATAAGTGCCAATTAAGGCCATAATGTAATTCAAAAAGGGCAAGCTTCAATTTATAGTGATAAAACCTAAAATAGGGCACCATACATTCCCACTTTAGACATTCCCCAATTAGAGGTCCAGAATTATTTAAGAAGCATAATGTCTTTAAAATAATATCCAGTTACATGTTTTTGTTTTATTTTTTTATACCAAAAGTAATTGTTTTAACTATTTTGTAACAACCTTAATTTCCAAATATTGGCTATTATTTTTGCTATATTTATGCTAAATAATATTTATCAGACACATTGTTTATACAAAGATCTGGATAGACATGAATCATTTAGAAAGTTTTTAGATTTGTTTAGAGATAATAAAATTAATGGTTGGTCGGATTTAAGTCAGTTAACCAAGGCATTCTATATACCATTACAATTTTTGGTTTTAAATATTGGGCAAAATGTTCAATTTCTTTTTTACTTTTTGGTTAACATATCATCCTTCATGGAAACCGTTTTACCCTATACTTAAGCATTTTAGTCACTAAAAATAGGTTTAGTCACCCACACCCATAGTGTGTTCAATTTAGCCATGAAAAAAATAAATGCCGAAATCTAGAACACATTTGTTCTATAGACTGCATAAAAAACGAATAAAATTTAACTCTTTTCACGTTCTTATTTTTAAACTTTTAAATCGTTCTTAAAAAAATCCATTGAACCATTTAATTATTGATATAAATTTTAAAGTCTAGTTTAAAAACTTCAACATAAAACTTTTCAGTCATTTTTTTTGTTTTGTGCTTGTGTTTTTTTTATTTTATATGTTTTCAAAAAACACAATTTGAACGCTTGTTTTTTTATTTTAAAGGATTTAAGAAATTTTACTCGAAAACAACATTTTTTTTAAAAAATTAAGAACATAAAACATCTGCGGTACAGGGTTAAACTTTTTGCATTTAAGGTAGAACACCACAGTTAGATTTTGATGGCAGATCTTTTCTAATTAATTTTTGCTAACGTAATTTGACCTGCTCATTCAATTTTTGACATTCATTTTTCTTAAAAAAATTGTTATCGTCCACAATCATTAAATGACATCAATCAAATACATGTCAAAAATACATTACATTATATTAAAATTCATTACCAAAAATATTCTTTTTTTAGCGTATCTTGAATAAAGAACACTTTTTTTAATTAACGACGTTAAAAATATTGCCTGCGGGAGACTCGAACGGGTCCGACAATCCAAGTCTGACATTCTAACCACTAGGCTACTGGCCCATCTGAGTTCTCTCTCGTGAAAGATACTTGTAAACAAACGTTTTGAAATGTAGTTTCTCGGCTTCAAATCAAAAAAAATTAAATGAAAATTAAAAATATTGATTACCTCAGATTTTAATGAAAGTTTGGAAACAGTTAGACACAAGTCTAATCAATACTTTGAATTGTATTTGATTAAAAAACTAATTCAGGATTTTTTATTTGATTTTTCTTTTAAAAACATCGATTTTTTTAATTTTCTTAAAATTTTGAATTACGTTGTACTCCAAACCACATCTAAAAGTTGCCCCCTATTTTTCGTTAACTTTCTATAAAATTGAAGGAAAAACTGAACGAATCAAATTTTTTAAATGGCCAAAAACTGTTTTTTGAGTTTTAAATTCATCAAACTATATCTCGAAATAAAACATTCGGTAAACGATGAAACTATCACCATTGGATACATCATAATCTGAGCTTTCGATCGTATTTCACTTTTGTCAGACAAAAATTAATATCTAAGTTGATATCTAACTTTTAGTAAAAATCGTTATAACTGTGGTGTTCTGACTTAAATTAAAATTTTTTTGGAAAAAATTTTACTGTGTGTCCAAAGACGTGTAACTTCCCCCCCCCACCACCAAAATGAGATTTTAAAGGCATTTTTTACTTTAAAAATTTTTCTTGGCCACGCAAAGTTTTGTTTTAAAAAATAAAAAAACGGTGTAGTTTTAACTTCATTTTGTCGTTTTCATTTTTTACAACGTATTTATTTATGTTTTAATTCAAAAAAATTGCGATATTTTTGCAGTAAATTGTAAAACGTGGAAAGCGAAAAACAATTACCAAACGTGCCTGATTTTAAAAAAATCATGAATGTTTAGTTTTTTGTATTTATTTTATGTAATTTCTTATTTAAAACCTAAAAAAATGCATTTTTATTATCGTAAAATCGTTTGTTTCACTGTGCTTTCACCAAAACAGACGCAAAACTATATAAATTAATAAAATATCTGTCACGTTTGCGGAACAGTTTTACGCGTTTCACGAAAAAAATTACAGGTGTTTCAACGAAATCATAAATATCAAACATAAATGAGTTTCGCAAAATTGTAGTTTACAATTGCTGTTAGGCAAAAAAAGTATACATTTTTTGGTTTAAAATCAAAGTTTAGCTGCTTTCACATAATATGTAACACTAGATAAACCAGGCGTTTTCCGTTACTTAACAAATTTGCTCCCGTAAAATTAGCTTTAATTTTTATAATAGTGATAGTGCAACAATTTTTTGTGCCATTACTGTTTTTGCAGCTTTTTTATTTTAATTTTTGTGTACAAAATTAGTCATTTTTTCTGCTCTTGAAATAATCCGGTGCAATTTGTACGGTGTGTATGCATACCAAAACAGACGCTTCGTCTATACACTTCACCTGTGTGGTTTTGTTCTTTGTTTTTGTGTGTTTCATTAATTTATTTATTGCTTATCCTTTTTTTAAGTATTCAGAATTGAATCCACAAAATACCAACGAAATTTCTTAAAAAAATTTCGAAAAAGTCACAATATTCTTGGAACAGTATTGCATAATTTATTTTGTTATGTTTTTTTATATTAAACAACTTATTTTTGTTTTACTTTCTGTATTAGAATATATATTTTTAATCTCTAAATCGTTTTTTGATATTGTGTTATGTGGACTTTATTTTAATAAATATGCATAATTTTTTTGTTATTTTTGTCAGATTACCAATTTTTTAAATTGTGTGTAATAATTTTGTAAGTGATTAAAAGAATACATTTTTGTGACATAAACGATTAGAGTTGAGCTCATAATTTAAATTGTACTTCCCCTTCTAGATAATTATATCAACCAAACATTATTTTAATAAAATTTTGCAATAAATTGTTTTAGCACCAAATAAATGTCACACACAAACTGGTGGCTTATTTTTTATGTTTTAAAGTTTTAAAATAGGATAAATAAGCGTAAAAAATCATGAAAAATATCAAAGAAATTAAACTCATTGCACTGTAGAAGCGACAGAGCGGTCGCGCTAGCCGCCGCGCAGAATAGTTGCAAAAAATAAAAAAAACTATAACGGAAATGCCCATTGTATTTTGAATTAATTTAATACGCGACCTGAAGTCCATAAAAATACAGATAAAGTGACGTTGAATGTTTTGAATTTCGTTTTAATTTAAACGTTGCGAACTAAGTCAGTTCACTTTGTAATTTACATAAGATAGATGGGCCAAAATCTTATACAAAATCTTTAATATTTATTCTATATTAATATAAAAACATAGGTAAAAAACATATATTATGATAGAACGTAATTTTTTCATGATATTGTAATATCTTTGCGCAATAAATGGCGTTTTCAGATATAAATTGGTATTTTTATTTTAACCATTTCAAGTTTTTGGAAATGGATTTGAAATGAACTGCCGCCATTAATCCAACAACATTCAGTGTTTAATTAATGTCGCTTCCTGGTGGCATTTGAGTATTATAATAATTAATATAATATTAATTTAAAATTAATATTTATTTTAAAAAATCTAATGCATTACCTAAAATAACTTAAATGTTTAAATACAAATACATATAAACACAGGGAGAAATTATATTTAAAACATTAAATTTTAAATAGGAAAATACGAAATATATGTTATGAAAAACAAAAAAATATTACATCATGCACTTACACTTAACATTTAAAGAAATTTTTAATAACAAAAATTAAAACGTGTTTTTGTAACTGAATTTACGCAGAAGCGATGAACGTGCGTGTGTAATCTTAATTCGCGCGCTGAAAATATTCTGTTCAACTAAGGTTTCTTTGTAAAGCATAGAAATTAAAAGACACTCTAACCGATGTTTCTCGCGTTCTAAAAACTTGAACCCTTGTAAACGATTATTATCAGAAGCTTCCATAGACTTTGACTCTGGAGGCTGCTTATGCACACACACATTACATCTATATTTATATATGAAGAATCAAGAAGCTTAATTGGATGTACACAAAGGTCTCGATAAGAATTGAAAATAATTTGTATAAGACCGGAAAAAATAAGGAAGAAACAAAATATGCACAACCAGCTATTTTTAAAAAAAATGTTTGATGTTTGTTTATGTTATTTTCGTGTGTTATGATCGTGCTTTTTTTGTTAACCAACGTCATATACTAATTGTTTTTAAATCAGCTCGAGACCTTTGTGTACATGGAATTAACCGTCGTGATTCTTCATAGATTTTGTTGTGTAGTTCAAAAATTATATCGAATTAAAAAAATTTGTAAATTTTGTAACGAGGTGGGAATTAAAAAAATATGCGTTCTTTTTAGTTTAAAAAAATACACGTCATAACCGCGCAATTTTAATAGGTCCGCTCATGTCTTATACAAACTTACAAGGTTAGACAGATATTTCAACCATAATGTTTACTTATATTATAATCAAATCCTATTAAAAGACTTTATTTATAAATACAATTGCTTATTTTGCTTCACTTTTTTTCAGAAATTATATTACCGCAATCCGTTTTAGTAACACACTGAATTAGTATCTTAAATCAAGGTTTGATCGTAATTAAGTTAGTCACACAAAACTTAATATAAAACGTACCACATTTTAAATCTTCACAAAAATACAGTGTTCAACTCTTTTGTGATATGCACGCTATTGCAGTGTTTTTGTTTGTTTTTTTTTGCTTCCCATTGACACTTTTTAGTTGTAGAGCGTATTACACTAAAAAAAACTAGTATTTTTAGATAATTGATAGAGAATAAAAATTTATGAACATTTAAAATACGGTAATTTAAAAATATTCGTTTGTGTTTAATTATATCAGTCATAGCTCACCAGTTAGACTTGTTTGTTATCGTTTATCG
The DNA here is from genome assembly GCA_030248175.1 of Microlaimidae sp. YZB2_3. Classification (NCBI taxonomy): domain Eukaryota; kingdom Metazoa; phylum Nematoda; class Chromadorea; order Desmodorida; family Microlaimidae; species Microlaimidae sp. YZB2_3. The sequence continues at coordinate 16,683 of JASAMX010018647.1, read as the reverse complement.
TTATGGTTTAGATTTACAGATATAAAAAAACTATTTTTTTATTTAAAAAAATTATGTAATTTTATAGGAACCTTGCACTGGAACTCGGTTTATACATGAAGTATGCAATATACATAAGTGTCACCATAATGGATAATTACCGTATCTCCTACTTATCTTTCGTAGTATGCTGATCAACGGACCGAAACCGCGCGAAATTTCGGTCCACTGATCTGCATACTACGAAAGATAAGTGTAGGAGATACGGTAATTATCCATTATGGTGGCACTTATGTATATTGCATACTTTATGTATAAACCGAGTTCCAGTGCAAGGTACCTATAAAAATTTAAAAAAAACAACATCATCTTTAATTTTTTTAATGGACCTACCTAGCATTACAAAAATTTGGGTCCGCGGTCCCGCCGCGAAATCAAATTTCGTTATGAAACCAATGATTTTTACCATTTTTTTTTCGGAAACCGGAGATTAAACAACTATATTAAAACAATTTCGAATATTTTTGTTAATTTTTGACTATTATTTAGAGCTATATTAAGCGTAACTAAAGTTTCTCATATGTAAATTTTTTAGGTTATTCCGAAAAAACAAACATTTTGTGATGCTTAATTAAATACAAAAAGACCACGAACATTTTTCAAGTAGATGTTTTGTTTGTATATAGTATTTCCAGTTTCAAAAATAATACGAAAAAATGCATTTAATTTGAGAGGAACTTTGTTTCGTGGTGGGACCGCCGACCCAATTTTTGTTATGCTAGGTAGGTCCATAACTTTACTTTTTAAGGGAGTACTGTAACAAATCAAAATACTATAAGCTCTGAATGAACTACTTCATTATTAACAAACCTATCTACTTCAAATATAATATTTTAGACATCTAGACCAATTCTGCAACATTTATAAATTCTAATTTATTGGTTTAATAACATAAAAAAATTGTATGATCGGGGAGTTATAGGAATTTGATTTGTGACAGTGCTCCTTTGTGTCCTTCCCGTTTTACTTGCTAACCGTATAAACTTAAACTTAAACAAAATTTTGCACAGCTACTCAGTTAAATAGCCTTGAAAAATGCTCTAAGAATAGAACAAGAAAAAAAGGCGATTTTTCCCCGGGCGTATGTTTAGACAGAAAAGATGTGGACTAGTCTGAGATGGACATTATGTGGACTATAGGAAATTTGCATTTGGTTTGGGCAGCTGCTCACTAAATAAAAATTTCTACCATATGATAAGATTTGTTTATACATTGATCTAATCACACAGCACTGTTGCATTTTTTTTAGTTTGATGAAATGTCAATTGAAAAAATCATACTCACAGCAATCTTTGACAAGCACGAAATCGCCACTTTTTCAATTAGAAGGTTATATTTGTATGTGTAAGAAACAACTATAAATTTGAAAAAGTGGCGATTTCGCGCTTATCAAAGATTGCTGTGAGTATGATTTTTTCAATTGACATTTCATCACACTAAAAAAAATGCAACAGTCCTGTGTGATTAGATCAATGTATAAACAAATCATTATCATATGGTAGAAATTTTTATTTAGTGAGCAGCTGCCCAAACCAAATGCAAATTTCCTATAGTCCACATAATCTCCATCTCAGACTAGTCCACATCTTTTCTGTCTAAACATAGGCCCGGGGAAAAATCGCCCCTTTTTTGCTCTATTCTTAGAGCATTTTTCAAGGCTAGTCCACCACTTTTTTTGAATTAAATTAAAAAATAGCCTAATAAACTATAGTTTTAGCTGCGCAATGACATATGTTTATAATCATTCCGTTGCCGAGATATACTTTTTTAAATAAAAAATAATAATAAAAAGAAGATGAAAAGTGCTTCCTAAGAAAGTTGCGTAATTCCTTCTTCTTTCTAATGAACCCATGTTTATTTTTGATCAATCAGTAACGAATGAGGAATATCGCTTTTAAGGATTGAGCGTTGGAATAATAATAATAATAATAATCAGAAGAAGAAGAAGAAGAAGGTTCTGAATTTCAAAATTTACCCACGTTCTCTAATAATGGTTGGCGCGGCGCCACGGGGCTAAATCGCCCCGTGGTGCTCCCGCGCCACCCATGAAAACAGTCTTGTAAAAAGAAAAAAACGTCAAACTTAGTTTAAAAATATAATTAAAGCCAAAGTCTTCCAGGGTGAAATTAAGGGCGTAACCGCTTTCCGCCAGAAAGAAATAAACAATAAACCCGTGAGCGAGAAAAATATTAAAAAAGTTTTCAGCGGTTATGTAACCAATTATTATTTAATTGCGTCATGTGTTTCTCTGCACGTGATATTTTCTCAAAAAACTAGTGGTTACTTTACCACTTATCTATTTTCACCCTGATAGAATTTACCTTTAAGTTTTAAATCTTAAATAATATGTAAAAAAATGTTTAATATTTGTAATTAAGTCTAAATTTCTTATTCTATATTGATAGAAAAACTAAATCAACAAAACGTTTAGTTTTAGTTTTTGCTTTTATGAAACCTTTTTGTCAGTACGTATAATAAACCTTTAAAAATGTATTTCAAGTTTTTTAAAATAATTTGTTTAATTCAATTTTGTCGCGTCTTATTTAACTCAAAGACGTATAATTTTATCTCGAACTTCGTCAAAAATCAAAAACTGAAATTGGAAATAAAGGAAAAATAAATTGTAGAAAGTGGGCGTTCAATACAAGTATCTGTCAATGGCTTTATGCTGCATTTGAAAGAATTAGATTGTTGAATTTTTGTTTACGTGCGAAGTTTGTTTTCTGTAAATTTACGAAGTTTCGCTTTTTTTGTAGTTTGTCAAAACTTTGTGAAAGATTTGTTTTCAAAAAAAACTCATTCTATTTAAATTAGTCTGTTACTATAATAGTCCTAATAAACATAATAAACTAATGCACGAAACAAGGGGCTTTACGTCGATTCATTTTAATTCGTATTGCATCCTTAAATATCAGTGGATTCCAATGTGCAGCAGTGTGGACTTTTTTGTTCGCTTAAAGGTGCGGTGCGGATTCAAACTTTTTGTCTTCGATTTTGATATTTTTTGTGAAAACCTTACCGCTGCCCCCAATAGCCCACAAAAATTTTTTCCACACAATATCTGCAGTGAGTCAGGAGTTATGACTCCTAAAAATGGCATTTTTTGACAATTCTGTACGCGACGAATTGCTTAATGGGTATTGCGATTTACGTTACAAATTATGCAGTGGTCAAAGAAAGCAGCTACTTTCGGCGCCCGGAAAAAATACATTCTGCAAAATATCTTCGGAAAGAATATCTTCTGAAAGACTTTTAAATTCTCAACTAAAGAAAACTTTTATTTTCCTAAGCTTAAGCGAAACCTTAAAATCAAGCTAAAATGACTCAAAAAAGTTTAAAAAAACTTTTAAAAGTTTTTAATAATACTGAGTAATTTACTGCTAAAAGAAGATATTTTTCCGGAAGATATTTTGCAGAAGGTATTTTTTCCGGACACCCTACTTTCTACTCTAATTTATTACCTTGATCGTTAAAATTTGGTGCAGTATTTCTCAAAATATTGCGTTTCCCGTACAAAAAACATGCGACTTTTTCGTTAAAAACACCAAACGACAGCAGTGAATTTGTGAAGTTTGGCCAACCTTTTTTTCTTTCACTTCGTGTTTTTAGCAAAAAAATCGAGTATATGTTTTTTGTACGGGAAACGCAATATCTCGACAAATACTGCACCAATCATATCGATCAAGGTTTCAAATTGGAGTAGAAAGCAGCCGCTTTCTTTGTGTTTATAATTTGTAACGTAAATCGTAATAATTATTGAGCAATTTATGACGTACAGAATTGTCGAAAAACGCCAATTTTGGGGGGTCACAACTCCTGATTCACTGCAGATATTTTGTTGAAAAAATTTTTGTGGGTTATTAGGGGCAGGGATAAGATTTTTACAAAATATTATCAAAATCGAACACAAAAAGTTTGACTCCACACCGCACCTTTAAGTGTTGTTTTGAAATCACTGGCAAGCATTGAGTTCACATTTGTTTGTACTATTTGTGATAGTGGTTATGTATAAGTTAATAATCTTTTATTTTTAGCTTCAACTTATTCAGCTTAAAATCACAGACTGTTTATATAAGCTGTTATAGCGCGTTTGATAGTCGCGTTATAAAGTTTATGTGGCAGTTCTGGTGATCCCACGATGACGTGGGATCTTATGTAATAACTTGCTCATGTGGATGTAACGAGTTGACTTTGTTCTTTATTTGAATTTGATTTGTCAATAAGTTACGAGTGTAGTGTGTGTTGATTTTATTGGTAAGAAAGGCAAATGTATGCAAAAAAAAGTTTATGTATGAAAATAAAAGAATACATCACATTAAAACAAATAGAGTGTAACACCTTGCTAACCCAATTTCTTACATTTTTAAATTATAACCCTTCCAATATTGAAAGGGTTATAATTTAAAAACGTAAGAAATTGGGTTAGCAAGGTGTTACATGGATAAAAAAAGACAGAGAACAGTATTTTTTATGTTCCCTCTAAAAAGTTTACTATCAAAGAAAAATGGAGCAGCATTTGGCTATAGCTTCAACTTAAAATTTTTATAAGTATTTTTGTAGAAAACATTTTGTAAATTAGCTGTTAAAAATACAGCTTTAAGCACGATAGTGTACGAGCATAGATGAATAAGTGGGGGGGGGTTAGGGTGGGGTCCACCCACCCCCCTAGCCTCGAAATGTTGCCCCCCCCCTCTGGAAAAAAATCCAGGGGCCCTCCCCTCCCCTCAAATTTTCGAATTTTTTACCCCTGATCTCCATCTAGATTTTGAGATCTGACCCCACCCTCTCCTCTCGAGAAAATTTGTTAAGTACTTTTTTTATATTAAATTTTCTTCCAAAAACGTGAATTTTTAACACGAATTCGTGTTTTTACATCCTTTTTATACCAGAATATCGCTTTTTATTCAATAAAATGTAGTATTATCTTATAAAAAAACTATTATTAAACCTTTGATGGTTTAAAAGTATTTTGTTTCAGACATTGGACCCCACCTGACCCCTCTCTAGGTTTCAAAATCTTCTACCCCAGGTCGACCCCCCTAGAAAGCTAAGGGGTTCCACCCCTCTAGGACCCCCCTCTAGATTTTAAAATGTCATTTACCTGGGGTAAACCCCCGCTAGCTTCAGTGATCGCGTTCATCTGTGTATAGGGATGTGCAGTTTTCTATAAACATACCCCCTTAAAGGTACGGTGCGTAGTCAAACTTTTTGTCTTTGATTTCGATGATTTTTTGTGAAAACTTTACCCCTGCCCCCAATAGCCCACAAAAAGTTTTTCCTCAAATATCTTAATTAGTTCAGGAGATATGAGCTCTTAAAAATGGGGTTTTTTTCAATAACTGGGCACTATTTCTCAATGGGTATAAAAAGTTAAGTTACAAAATATGCACCCAAAGAAACCGGCTACTTTCTAATTTAATTTGATACATTGATTGTTAGGATTGCTGCAGTATTTGTTAAGATACTGCGTTTCCTCCACAAAAAACCCTCGATTTTTTCGCTAAAAAACACGAAGCGATGGCAGTGATTTGTCGGACACACTTTCGGTTTTATAAGCAGATTTTACGCGACCTTTCGGGTAGCTAGCGCGAGCGTTGTGGGCTTGACTATTAAGTTGAGTTCATGTGCATTTTATCAAGTTCGAGCACTGGGGTCGCATTCTGAAGAAACCCTTATATTTACCCCGATAAATCCATTTCAAAGAAAATAAAAAAAATAAATATATATTGTAAATAAATAAACCTGCCGCATATAGGACAAAAAATTATTGCAATGATTTTTTTTTGATTTTTTTCTCCCGCCGCAAAACCACCTCGCTCAAAATAAAAAATTTATGCCAAGAATACATGAAAATTAGTTATATTAATTAATTTGCATGTATTCTTGTCAAAAGTTATAAAAGTTATAATTATAACTTTCAAAAGTTATAATAATAAAAACGTAAGGTGTTCGAACTTTTTGTTTTTGAGGGATTTCTTTTTTTTTTGTCTTTATATTTTTAGAATTATCTGTTTAAAAAAGTTGTTGAGAATATTTTATTATATTATTTTTAATGGGAAAATAGTAAATTAACAATAAATTATTAAAATCTAAAGTTTGACTCCGCACCGCACCTTTAACTACCACCCACAAAATACAAAAATAAATAAATTACTAAGTTAATGTATGTTCCGAGTCTCAAAAACAAAATTTTAAAAGTTAAGTGCGCGTTTTTAAAATTCGCACCGAAAATTAAATTTAAAAAAATCCGCTTACAGAAAAATTATTAAAATGCTTAGTAATGATCTTCCCCGAAACTCCCTCCTACTTGTGTATTTATTTTGTGAATGGACCTACCTAGCATTACAAAAGTTTGGGTCCGCGGTCCCGCCGCGAAATCAGATTTTGTTATGAAACCAATGATTTTTACCAAATTTTTTTGGAGACCGGAGATTAAACAACTATAATATATAAAGAATTTCGAGTATTTTTGGTAACTTTTGACCATTATTTAGAGCTATATTAAGCGTAACTAAGGTTTCTCATTATGTAATTTTTTTTGGTTAATTAAAAAAACATTTTGTAATGCTTAATTATATACAAAAAGACAAAAAGTTTGACGATGGTACCTTTAAGGGGGTAGTTTAGAAATCTGTATCTGATACACAGATGAACGCGATCACTGAAGCTAGCGGGGGTTTTACGAGGCAAAAATGACATTTTAAAATCTAGAGGGGGTCCTAGAGGGTGGAATCCTTAGCTTTCTAGGGGGGTCATGGGGGTAGAAGATCTTGAAATCTAGAGGGGGGTCAGGTGGGGTCCAATGTCCGAATCCAAATACTTTTGAACCATCTAAAATGTTTAATAGTTATTTTTTATAAGATATTACTGCATTTTTTTTAATAAAAAGCGATATTCTGGTATAAAAAGGATGTAAAAACACGAATTTGTTTTAAAAATTAACGTTTTTGGAAGAAATTTCAATATAAAAAAAGTACTTAACAAATTTTCTCGAGATTTTAGGGGGCCTGGGTCAGATTTAAAAATCGAGACTGGTATCAGGGGTAAAAAATTCGAAAATTTGAGGGGAGGGGAGGGCCCCTGGATTTTTTTCCAGAGGGGGGGGGGCAACATTTCGAGGCTAGGGAGGCGGGTGGACCCCACCCTAACCCCCCCCCCACTTATTCATCTATGCTCGTACACTATCGTGCTTAAAGCTGTATTTTTAGCAACTAATTTACAAAATGTTTTCTACAAAAATACTTATAAAAATTTTAAGTTGAAGCTATAGCCAAATGCTGGCTCCATTTTTCTTCGACAGTAAACTTTTTAGAGGGAACATAAAAAATACTGTCTTTCTTTGTCTTTTTTTATCCATGTAACACTTTGAGTACTCTTTTTCTGATGTTTTTAAATTATAACCCTTTCAATATTGGAAGGGTTATAATTTAAAAATGTAAGAAATTGGGTTAGCAAGGTGTTACACTCTATTTGTTTTAATGTGATGTATTCTTTTATTTTCATACATAAACTTTTTTTTGCATACATTTGCCTTTCTTACCAATAAAATCAACACACACTACACTCGTAACTTATTGACAAATCAAATTCAAATAAAGAACAAAGTCAACTCGTTACATCCACATGAGCAAGTTATTACATAAGATCCCACGTCATCGTGGGATCACCAGCAATGCCAGATAAACTTTATAACGCGACTATCAAACGCGCTATAACAGCTTATATAAACAGTCTGTGATTTTAAGCTGAATAAGTTGAAGCTAAAAATAAAAGATTATTAACTAATACATAACCACTATCACAAGATATTTAAAACAAATGTGAACTCAATGCTTGCCAGTGATTTCAAAACAACACTTAAAGGTGCGGTGTGGAGTCAAACTTTTCGGCGTTCGATTTTGATAATATTTGGTAAAAACCTTATCCCTGCCCCTAATAACCCACAAAAATTTTTTCAACAAAATATCTGCAGTGAATCAGGAGTTGTGACCCCCCAAAATTGGTCATTTTTTTAACAATTCTGTACGTCATAAATTGCTCAATAATTATTTAAATTACGTTACAAATTATAAACACAAAAGAAAGCGAGTGCTTTTCTTATTTATTTTATCTCACCTTGATCCAAAAAATTGGCGCAGTATTTGTCGACAGATTGTGCTTCCCGTACAAAAAACATATACTCGATCTCTTTGCTAAAAACACGAAAAGTGAAAGAAAAAGAGGTTGGCCAAACTTCACAAATTCACTGCTGTCGTTTGGTGTTTTTAACGAAAAAGTTTTATGTTTTTTGTACGGGAAACGCAATATTTTGAGAAATACTGCACGAAATTTTAACGATCAAGGTAATAAATTAGAGTAGAAAGTAAGGTGTCCGGCAAAGATAAGTTTGGCAAAAACACGTCTTCCGGAAAAATATCTTCTTTTAAAAATAAATTACTCAGAATTATTAATAACTTTTAAAAGTTTTTTTAAACTTTTTTGAGTCATTTTAGCTTGATTTTAAGGTTTCGCTTAAAGTTAGGAAAATAAAAGTTTTCTTCAGTTGAGAATTTATAAGGGTTTCAGAAGATATTCTTTTCGAACATATTTTGCAGAATGTAATTTTTTCCGGGCGCCGAAAGTAGCTGCTTTCTTTAACTAATGCAGAGCAGGTTGGCAACGTAAATCGCAATACCCATTAAGCAATTCGTCGCGTATAAAATTGTCAGAAAAATGCCATTTTTAGGAGTCATAACTCCTGACTCACTGCAGGTCTGCTTTTGAAAAATTTTTTGTGGGTTATTGGGGGGAGTGGTATGGTTTTCACAAAAAATATCAAAATCGAAGACAAAAAGTTTGAATCCGCGCCGCACCTTTAAGCGAACAAAAAAGTCCACACTGCTGCACATCGGAATCCACTGATATTTAAGGATGCAATACGAATTAAAATGAATCGACGTAAAGCCCCTTGTTTCGTGCATTAGTTTATTATGTTTATTAGGACTATTATAGTAACAGACTAATTTAAATAGAATGAGTTTTTTTTGAAAAAAAACAAATCTTTCACAAAGTTTTGACAAACTACAAAAAAAGCGAAACTTCGTAAATTTACAGAAAACAAACTTCGCACGTAAACAAAAATTCAACAATCTAATTCTTTCAAATGCAGCATAAAGCCATTGACAGATACTTGTATTGAACGCCCACTTTCTACAATTTATTTTTCCTTTATTTCCAATTTCAGTTTTTGATTTTTGACGAAGTTCGAGATAAAATTATACGTCTTTGAGTTAAATAAGACGCGACAAAATTGAATTAAACAAATTATTTTAAAAAACTTGAAATACATTTTTAAAGGTTTATTATACGTACTGACAAAAAGGTTTCATAAAAGCAAAAACTAAAACTAAACGTTTTGTTGATTTAGTTTTTCTATCAATATAGAATAAGAAATTTAGACTTAATTACAAATATTAAACATTTTTTTACATATTATTTAAGATTTAAAACTTAAAGGTAAATTCTATCAGGGTGAAAATAGATAAGTGGTAAAGTAACCAATAGTTTTTTGAGAAAATATCACGTGCAGAGAAACACATGACTCAATTAAATAGAATTGTTACATAACCGCTGAAAACTTTTTTAATATTTTTCTTGTTATGGTTTATTGTTTCTTTCTGGCGGAAAGCGGTTACGCCCTTAATTTCACCCTGTAGACTTTGGCTTTAATTATATTTTTAAACTTAGTTTGACTTTTTTTTCTTTTTACAATACTTTTTTCTTGGGTGGCGCGGGAGCACCACGGGGCGATTTAGCCCCGTGGCGCCGCGCCAACCATTATTAGAGAACGTGGGTAAATTTTGAAATTCAGAACCTTCTTCTTCTTCTTCTTCTGATTATTATTATTATTATTATTCCAACGCTCAATCCTTAAAAGCGATATTCCTCATTCGTTACTGATTGATCAAAAATAAACATGGGTTCATTAGAAAGAAGAAGGAATTACGCAACTTTCTTAGGAAGCACTTTTCATCTTCTTTTTATTATTATTTTTTATTTAAAAAGTATATCTCGGCAACGGAATGATTATAAACATATGTCATTGCGCAGCTAAAACTATAGTTTATTAGGCTATTTTTTAATTTAATTCAAAAAAAGTTGTGGTGTAGCCTGGGAAAATGGTCTAAGAAAAGAACAAAAAAGGGGCGATTTAACCCCCGGGCCTATGTTTAGACAGAAAAGATGTGGACGGAGTCTGAGATGGAGACTACGGGGCTACTATAGATTTTTTTCATTTTTTTTGGGCAGCTGCTCACTAAATAAAATTTTTTACCATATGATAAAAATTTGTTTATACATTGATCTAATCATATATAGCTGTTGCATTTTTCTCAGTGCTGCCGAAAAATTAATTTAAAAAATCATACTCACAGCAATCTCTTCCACAAGCGCAAAATCGCCACTTTTTCAAAGTTATCGTTGTTTCTTACACATACAAATATAACCTTCTAATTAAAAATTGGCGATTTCGCGCTTGTCAAAGATTGCTGTGAGTATGATTTTTTCAATTGACATTTCATCAAACTAAAAAAAATGTAACAGTGCTGTGTGATTAGATCAATGTATAAACAAATCATTATCATTATGGTAGAAAGAAATGTTTATTCAGTGAGCAGCTGCCCAAACCTAATGCAAATTTCCTTTTGTCCACATAATGTCAGTCTCAGACTAGTCCACATCTTTTCTGTTGTAACATACGCCCGGGGAAAAATCGCCTTTTTTTCTTGTTCTATTCTTAGAGCATTTTTCAAGGCTATTTAACTGAGTAGCTGTGCAAAATTTTGTTTAAGTTTAAGTTTATACGGTTAGCAAGTAAAACGGGAAGGACACAAAGGAGCACTGTCACAAATCAAATTCCTATAACTCCCCGATCATACAATTTTTTTATGTTATTAAACCAATAAATTAGAATTTATAAATGTTGCAGAATTGGTCTAGATGTCTAAAAATATTATATTTGAAGTAGATAGGTTTGTTAATAATGAAATAGTTCATTCTGAGCTTATAGTATTTTGATTTGTTACAGTACTCCCTAAAAAGTAAAGTTATGGGCCTACCTAGCATAACAAAAATTGGGGTGGCGGTCACACCACGAAACAAAGTTCCCTCTCAAATTAAATGCATTTTTTCGTATTATTTTTTGAAACTAAAAATACTATATACAAACAAAACATCTACTTGAAAAATGTTCGTGGTCTTTTTGTATTTAATTAAACATCACAAAATGTTTGTTTTTTCGGAATAACCTAAAAAAATTTACGTATGAGAACTTTACTTACGCTTAATATAGCTCTAAATAATAGTCAAAAATTAGCAAAAATATTCGAAATTGTTTTAATATAGTTGTTTAATCTCCGGTTTCCGAAAAAAAAAATGGTAAAAATCATTGGTTTCATAACGAAATTTGATTTCGCGGCGGGACCGCCACCCAAATTTTTGTAATGCTAGGAAGGTACATTAAAAAAATTAAAGATGATGTTGTTTTTTTTAAATTTTTATAGGTACCTTGCACTGGAACTCGGTTTATACATAAAGTATGCAATATACATAAGTGCCACCATAATGGATAATTACCGTATCTCCTACACTTATCTTTCGTAGTATGCAGATCAACGGACCGAAATTTCGCGCGGTTTCGGTCCGTTGGTTGATCTGCATACTACGAAAGATAAGTAGGAGATACGGCAATTATCCATTACGGTGACACTTATGTATATTGCATATTCATGTATAAACCGAGTTCCAGTGCAATGTGCCTATAAAATTACATAATTTTTTTAAATAAAAAGATAGTTTTTTTATATCTGTAAATCTAAAACCATAACGAAATGTTATAAACAAACAAATCTAGGCTTGCTAGCTATGACCATAATTAAACACAAACGAATATTTTTAAATTACCTGATTTTAAATGTTCATAAATTTTTATCTCATCAATTATCTAAAAATACTAGTTTTTTTTAGTGTAATACGCTCTACAACTAAAAAGTGTCAATGGGAAGCAAAAAAAAAACAAACAAAAACACTGCAATAGCGTGCATATCACAAAAGAGTTGAACACTGTATTTTGTGTATCAAAAATGTGGTATGTTTTATATTAAATTTTTGCTATGACGAATTACTATCAACCCTTATTTAAGATACTAATTCAGTGTGTTACTAGAAACGGATTGCGGTAATATAATTTCTGAAAAAGTGAAAGCAAAATAAGCAATTGTATTTATAAATAAAGTCTTTTAATAGGATTTGATTATAATATAAGTAAACATTATGGTTGAAATATCTGTCTAACCTTGTAAGTTTGTATAAGACATGAGCGGACCTATTAAAATTGCGCGGTTATGACGTGTATTTTTTTAAACTAAAAAGAACGCATATTTTTTTTTAATTCCCACCTCGTTACAAAATTTACAAATTTTTTTAATTCGATATAATTTTTGAACTACAGAATAAAAATCTATGAAGTAATTCACGACGGTTAATTCCATGTACACAAAGGTCTCGAGCTGATCTAAAAACAAATTAGCATAATTAAATTGGTTATGCAAAAGCAAATGTTAGATCATAACACACGAAAATAACATAAACAAACATCAAACATTTTTTTTAAAGATAGCTGGTTGTGCATATTTTGTTTCTTCCTTATTTTTTCCTTCTTTTTCTTTTTGTGGAAGTCTATACAAATTATTTTCAATTCTTATCGAGACCTTTGTGTACATCCAATTAAGCTTCTTGATTCTTCATATATAAATATAGATGTAATGTGTGTGTGCATAAGCAGCCTCCAGAGTCAAAGTCTATGGAAGCTTCTGATAATAATCATTTACAAGGGTTCTTGTTTTAGAACGCGAGAAACATCGGTTAGAGTGTCTTTTAGTTTGAATGCTTTACAAAGAAACCTTAATTGAATAGAATATTTTCAGCGATAGAATTACTATTACACTCGACGTTCATTGCTTCTGCGTAAATTCAGTTACAAAAACACGTTTTAATTTTTGTTATTAAAAATTTCTTTAAATGTTATGTGTAAGTGCATGATGTAATATTTTTTTGTTTTTCATAACATATATTTCGTATTTTCCTATTTAAAATTTAATGTTTTAAATATAATTTTTCCCTGTGTTTATATGTATTTGTATTTAAACATTTAAGTTATTTTAGGTAATGCATTAGATTTTTTAAAATAAATATTAATTTTAAATTAATATTATATTAATTATTATAATACTCAAATGCCACCAGGAAGCGACATTAATTAAACACTGAATGTTGTTGAATTAATGCCGGCAGTCCATTTCAACTGCATATCAAATCCATCTCCAAAAACTTGAAATGGTTAAATAAAAATACCAATTTATATCTGAAAACGCCATTTATTGCGCAAAGATATTACAATATCATGAAAAAATTACGTTCTATCATAATATATGTTTTTTACCTATGTTTTTATATTAATATAGAATAAATATTAAAGATTTTGTATAAGATTTTGGCCCATCTATCTTATGTAAATTACAAAGTGAACTGACTTAGTTCGCAATGTTTAAATTAAAACGAAATTCAAAACATTCAACGTCACTTTATCTGTATTTTTATGGACTTCAGGTCGCGTATTAAATTAATTCAAAATACAATGGGCATTTCCGTTATAGTTTTTTTTATTTTTTGCACGATTTGCGCGGCGGCTAGCGCGACCGCTCTGTCGCTTCTACAGTGCAATGAGTTTAATTTCTTTGATATTTTTCATGATTTTTTACGCTTATTTATCCTATTTTAAAACTTTAAAACATAAAAAATAAGCCACCAGTTTGTGTGTGACATTTATTTGGTGCTAAAACAATTTATTGCAAAATTTTATTAAAATAATGTTTGGTTGATATAATTATCTAGAAGGGGAAGTACAATTTAAATTATGAGCTCAACTCTAATCGTTTATGTCACAAAAATGTATTCTTTTAATCACTTACAAAATTATTACACACAATTTAAAAAATTGGTAATCTGACAAAAATAACAAAAAAAATTATGCATATTTATTAAAATAAAGTCCACATAACACAATATCAAAAAACGATTTAGAGATTAAAATATATATTCTAATACAGAAAGTAAAACAAAAATAAGTTGTTTAATATAAAAAAACATAACAAAATAAATTATGCAATACTGTTCCAAGAATATTGTGACTTTTTCGAAATTTTTTTAAGAAATTTCGTTGGTATTTTGTGGATTCAATTCTGAATACTTAAAAAGGATAAGCAATAAATAAATTCATCAAACACACAAAAACAAAGAACAAAACCACACAGGTGAAGTGTATAGACGAAGCGTCTGTTTTGGTATGCATACACACCGTACAAATTGCACCGGATTATTTCAAGAGCAGAAAAAATGACTAATTTTGTACACAAAAATTAAAATAAAAAAGCTGCAAAAACAGTAATGGCACAAAAAATTGTTGCACTATCACTATTATAAAAATTAAAGCTAATTTTACGGGAGCAAATTTGTTAAGTAACGGAAAACGCCTGGTTTATCTAGTGTTACATATTATGTGAAAGCAGCTAAACTTTGATTTTAAACCAAAAAATGTATACTTTTTTTGCCTAACAGCAATTGTAAACTACAATTTTGCGAAACTCATTTATGTTTGTTATTTATGATTTCGTTGAAACACCTGTAATTTGTTTTAAGGTAGAACACCACAGTTATGACGATTTTTACTAAAAGTTAGATATCAACTTAGATATTAATTTTTGTCTGACAAAAGTATAGTGCGATCGAAAGCTCAGATTATGATGTATCCAACGGTAATAGTTTCATCGTTTACCGAATGTTCTATTTCGAGATATAGTTTGATGAATTTAAAGCTCAAAAAACAGTTTTTGGCCATTTAAAAAATTTGATTCGCTCAGTTTTTCCTGCAATTTTATAGAAAGTTAACGAAAAATAAGGGGCAACTTTTAGATGTGGTTTGGAGTAAAACGTAATTCAAAATTTTAAGAAAATTAAAAAAATCGATGTTTTTAAAAGAAAAATCAAATAAAAAAAATCCTGAATTAGTTTTTTAATCAAATACAATTCAAAGTATTGATTAGACTTGTGTCTAACTATTTCCAAACTTTCATTAAAATCTGAGCGAATCAATTTTTTTAATTTTCATTTAAATTTTTTTGATTTGACGCCGAGAAACTACATTTCGAAACGTTTGTTTAAAAGTATCTTTTACGAGAGAGATCTCAGATGGGTCAGTAGCTGAGTGATTAGAGTGTCAGACTCAGATCCTCAGACCCGTAGGTTCGAGTCTTCCGCGGGCAGTTATTTTAACGTCAAAAAAAATTTTTTTTTAATTTTTAACTTTTTAATTAAAAAAGTGTTTTTTATTCAAGATACGCTAAATGAAAAATGAAAAAATAGAATATTTTTGGTAATGAATTTTATTATAATATAATGTATTTTTGACATGTATTTTATTGGTGTCATTTAATGATTGTGGACGATAACAATTTTTTAAGAAAAATGAATGTCAAAAATTGAATGAGCAGGTCAAATTACGTTAGTAAAAATTAATTAGAAAAGATCTGCCGTCAAAATCTAACTGTGGTGGGTGACTAAACCTATTTTTAGTGACTAAAATGCTTAAGTATAGGGTAAAACGGTTTCCATGAAGGATGATATGTTAACCAAAAGTAAAAAAGAAATTGAACATTTTGCCCAATATTTAAAACCAAAAATTGTAATGGTATATAGAATGCCTTGGTTAACTGACTTAAATCCGACCAACCATTAATTTTATTATCTCTAAACAAATCTAAAAACTTTCTAAATGATTCATGTCTATCCAGATCTTTGTATAAACAATGTGTCTGATAAATATTATTTAGCATAAATATAGCAAAAATAATAGCCAATATTTGGAAATTAAGGTTGTTACAAAATAGTTAAAACAATTACTTTTGGTATAAAAAAATAAAACAAAAACATGTAACTGGATATTATTTTAAAGACATTATGCTTCTTAAATAATTCTGGACCTCTAATTGGGGAATGTCTAAAGTGGGAATGTATGGTGCCCTATTTTAGGTTTTATCACTATAAATTGAAGCTTGCCCTTTTTGAATTACATTATGGCCTTAATTGGCACTTATAAAGTGCCGAAGTTAGGGTCCTTACGCGCCCTAATTCAGCCACAAACGTTAAAAACAAAGCTTATGAGAACACTCGAAAGCTACACTTCTAAAGGCCCGCCCCGCACAACTAGAGGGAATTATAACAATAATTAAATAATTACACATTTTTTTTACTTTTATGTTAAATATTTTTGGTTGATATACTTAAAACAAAAAAGTGCAGAGGTATTATGAACAAAAACAATATTATTTAAAATTTCTATGCTTTTGTTGCGCAGAACAACCGATTTAATTACGACAGCGATATTTTCACGAGACGCCAAGTATATAGAGTTTACACTTTACATTATACCCCGATAAATTGTTACAATAATATACACTTAAGAATATTTTTTTTCAAAACTATAAACCATCATACTTAAATGTCTTATTTTTCATGTAGAAAGATTCACAATAATCAAAATTAAGACTTAGC
>JASAMX010018646.1:0-10802 GCA_030248175.1 Microlaimidae sp. YZB2_3 | reverse complement strand
GGGGTCGAACCCCCCTAGCTTTTTAGGGGGGGTCACTGAGGGTGCGAAATTTTGAAATCTAGAGGGGGGTCAGGTGGGGTCCGGTGTCCAAAGCAAAACAGTTTTAAACCATAATACCTTTAAAAATTGTTCTTTTAATAGGATAATACTACATTTCATAGAATAAAAAGCGATATTCTGGTATAAAAAGAGTGTAAAACATGAATATGTGTTAAAAATTCACGTTTCTGAAAGAAAATTTAAAATAAAAAAAGTACCTAAAATTTTCCCGAGGAGGGAGGGGGGGGTAAGATTTAAAATTCTAGAGGGGGGTCAGAGGTAAACAATTCGGAAATTCGGGGGAAGGGGAGCCCCCCTGGATTTTTGTTTAGGGGGGTCCTCAAAATTTTGAGGCTGGGGATGTGGACTCCACCCGGTTTTAAAAATGTTAACCACAACGACAACACAATTCACCACAACGGTTTTAAAAATGTCCAAGTGCCGAAATTACATGCATTACCCTACCCCATTTTTAGTGTTTTTGGCACTGGGACCCCCCAAATTTTAGGGAGGGTGTCCGTGGTACACCCAAATAGTCAGGTGTTTGCTATAGTCGGGATTTTTGGGGGTATAACCCCAACTCCCCCCACCTGCCCACCTATGATTACAACTAAATAAATAGGTTGCAAATTTTTGGAATATATCGTTGTTACTATGGCAAAAACAGTCACAATATGTATAAAATATAATGTGGAAATGCCACTTATTTCAAATTTTAATTAGCACCCTATTAACTAAAGAACGAGTCACTCACAGTCACATGCATTTTATAATGTCTGTGGTTCATTCTGCCATTAAGACGATATCGTCATTACTACAGCAAAGAGCCACTGTTATTATAAAATATACGAGACTGATTCTTTCTGTTGTTAATAAAGTAACTATTTTAAATCTAAAATGAGTCACAGTCGAATGTATTTTATACTAAATGTTGGTCATTTTGCATTGTAACGACGGTATCGGTATGTGACTGTGACTTATTTTAAATTTACTACAGAGAACGAGTCACAATCTCGTGTATTTTATTATGTCTGTGTATCATACTGTCGTAATCAAAGACGATAATGCGTTTTTACTTGGCGAGAAGTTGATCGGTGAGCATCGGTGGTTGAACGCTAACAAATCCGTCAGATTGACATTGTCTCGCCACTTCCTGGTGGTATTTCACCGAGTCTTCCATGTTGATTAGTTTCGCTGTTAATTCGTCCACTTTGTTTCTAAAACGTAGTTTATATAATACAAATAGAAGCCTACATGCATTAGCGTCATACATGAACAAGGGGGGGTTAGGGTGGAGTCCAACCCACCCTAGCCTGGAAATCTTGGAAACCCCCCTAGAAAAAAATCCAGGGGCCCCCCCTCCCCCCAAATTTTCGAATTTTTTACCCCTAACCCCTCTCTAGATTTTGAAATCTGACCCCTCTCCCCTCACGAGAAAATTTTAAGTACTTTTTTTATACTAAATTTTCTTGCAAAAACGTGAATTTTTAACACAAATTTATGTTTTTACACCCTTTTTATACCTAAATATGGCTTTTTATTTAATAAAATGTAGTATTATCCTATAAAAAGAACTATTATTAAAGTTATTATGGTTTAAAACTGTTTTGCTTTGGACACCGGACCCCACCTGACTCCCCTCTAGATTTCAAAATTTCGCACCCCGGGTCGACCCCCCCCCCCTAAAAAGCTAGGGGGTTCGACCCCCCCCCTAAAAAGCTAGGGAGGGGGCAGACCTGTGCCCCCCCCGGGGTTAAAACGGGGGGGGGGGGGCAATTCCAAAACGGGGGGCACAGGGGTGGAACTGTTTTGAAACGGGGGGCAATAAAACGGGGGGGGGCAAGCAGAGGGGAAAGAAAAAAAAAGAGAAAAAAGGAGAAAAAAAGAGAAAAAAAGAAGGGAAAAGGGAAAAAAGGGACAAAAAAAGCGGAAATAAGGTAAAAATAGGTCTAAAATGGCTTAAAATACATTGAAATAGGCTAAAAACTGCAAAAAATTCGCGATGATGGCGTCATCATAGGTCAAAAATGGCGTCATATTTTTAGGGTACTTTTTCATTTTTTGGCGGGGGAGGGGGGGGGGTCCGCCAATAAAACGGGGGGGGGGGGTGGGGGGAGATCCTCCAATAAAACGGGGGGGGGGGGCATTTTCAGACCGTGCACAGGTCTGGAGGGGGGGGGGGTCCCACCCCCCCCAGGACCCCCACTCCTAGATTTTGAAAAGTCATTTACGCGGGGTAAACACCCCCCCCTAGCTTTTTGACCGTGTTCATCTATGATTAGCGTGCCGAGGATTTTATTTGGGGGACGGCCTGGGGGGAATACTAGTAATTCTGACGGGGGACCTGGGGGGCGAGAGCCCTCCATCGGAGTCAAGGGGCAGAGCTCCTTGTCAGTGGGGGGGGGGGGGGTGCGGGGGACAGAATGGCCTCCCGGGGGAAAAATTTTTAATTTAAGGCGCTAAAATTCAATAGAAATTTTAATCCAGATGATACTTTTTAAAAAATTTAAGGTTTTTTATCCCTATACATTTAAAACATATTATGTTAAAAACGTTTAAAAAAGGTTAATAGTGTATATAGTAGTTTTATTTAACACGTATGCCTTAATTATTGAAAGGAATAATCGATTTGAAATGGAAAAACTAAGATAAATTGTCAATTTAAACTACCCGCGAAGCGGAAAAAAATTGGTTTTTTGACTATTTATGTTTCTGGAAAGCGTACCCATATTGTTTTTTTTCTAAAGTGCATTTCATCCATATCGTCTTTGATTTTAAAGGAAAATAGGTTAAAAAAACATTAATTTTTATGTTAAAAAATCCTTTGATTGCATTCTTGAGCTTTTTATTGCTTAAAACACTCAGAACATTTCAGAACACTTAAACCCCCACCTCAACACAAAATTTAATGGTGGGTGAACGTGAACCCCCCCCCCCCTTCCATGCCCATGTATATACGAAACAAATAGAAGGGTTTTTTATTTACAGTATAAAATATTATTCTGCTCTACTTTTAGTTTGGTGAGTGAACAAAAAGTCACAGTGAAGGTTTTGACCCTTTGGCCCTTTGAAAGCTCGAGGGAAAGGGGGTCCGGGGAAGGGGAGATGCGTACAACCCCCAGAGTTTTTTAGGGGGGTCGAGGTCGACCCAGGGTAGACCAGTTTGAAATTCAAAGGGGGTCAGAGTCTGGTTTCCAAAAAAACTCACATAAAATCATTTATTTAAGTTTTTTAGCACAAATATACTATTTTATATAGCAAAATAGGCTATTTATGTACAAAAAGTATGTATGTATAAAATGTATATATATTTATGAAAGGGGTTGATTGAACCTCCACCCAACCCCTCATGCTCATCTATGATTTTATACATGAAAATATAGTCTTTATAACGACTAAGGAATCACAATCAGTAGAAATTCAAAGCCACTCTGACTTATTATAACGTTTAAATTTGTGTGTTAAAAGCTAAAAAGCAATTTGTACGACATTTTTTTACTTATTCTGTCATGGAAACGACGATATAAAATATAGTCTTTAATATTTTCAGCCGCTTAAAAAGCCCAGACCTGTCCACGGTCTGAAAATGCCCCCCCGTTTTATTATAAGGATTTGCCTCCCCCGCCAAAAAATGAAAAAGTACCCTAAAATTATGACGCCATTTTTGACCTATGATGACGCCATCATCGCGAATTTTTTGCAGTTTTTAGCCTATTTCAATGTATTTTAAGCCATTTTAGACCTATTTTTACCTTATTTTCGCTTTTTTTTGTCCCTTTTTTCCTTTTTCCTTTGTTTTTTCTTTTTTTGGGGGGTTTGTTTTTTTTTTTTTTTTTTTTTTTTTTTTTTTTTTTGTTTTTTTTCTTTTTTTTCTTTTTTTTTGTTTTTTTTTGTTTTTTTTTCTGTTCTTTTTGTTTTTGTTTTGTCTCTGTTTTTGTTTTTTTGTTTGTGTTGTTTTGTTTTTTTTTTTGTTTTTTGTTTTTTTTGCTGGGGGGTTTTTTTTTTTTCTGGGGTCTTCTGCTTTCTGAGGGTGAGTGGATTTTGCTGGGGGGGGTTGTGTTTTTGGTCTTTTTTTGGTTTTTTTTTTTTTGTTTTTTTTTGTTTGGTTTTTTTTGTGTTTTTGTTTTTGGGTTTTCTTTTTTTTTAGAGGGGGGGGGGGGGGGGGTTTTTTGAGGGTGGTTTTGTTTGGGGAGGGAGGGGCTGGTTTTTTTTGGGTTTGGGGGTGTTTTTGGGGGGGGAGTCTTTGTTTTGTTTCCTGGAGGTTTAGCTTGGGTGGCTTCTTGTTTCTTTTCTTGTTATGTTTTTTTTTTTTATGCTTTTGCCTTTTTTTCTTTTTTTTTTTCGGATATTTGTTTCCGACTTTTGCGGGGCTGTCTTTTGATTTTTGTTGCTTTTGTTTTTTTTTTGTTTTTCTGTTTCTTTTCTCTTTTTTTTCGTTTTTTTTTTGCTGCGCTGCTCTGCTTTTTCTGTTTTTTTCTTTCGTTTTCGGTCTGGTGTCTTTTGGCTTTGCGGTTTTTGCCGGGCGCTGGTGGGATTTCCTGTGGATGCGTTTTTGCGCCGGTGGCTGGGGGTTTTTTGGTTTTTGTGCGGGTGTTGGGGGAGGGTTCTCTGCTGTTGTGGCGGGGATTTCTTGTTTTTCTGTCTCTTGTTGAGTCTCGGAGTCTTTTCGGGTTGCTGTCTTTCGTTTATTTTGGATTTTGGTTGCGCTGCCTTTCTCGCGATTGCCTTCTTTCCTCGGGTTTTTGGTGGGGGCTTCTGGGGGCGGGGGCTTTTTTCGGGGGGACTATGGGGGGCGAAGAGAAGAAGAAGGCGAGAGGAGAACGACGCTAATTTGTAAATGTAAATAAATGGGGTTAAAATGATTTGAATTAGCTAAAATTGAAAAAATTGGGATGATGGGTTATAATGAGTCTAAAATGGAGTAATTTTTGGGTATATTTTTTATTTTTTAGACAGGGGTGATCATAGGTGTTTTTTGGGGGGACAGAGGGGTGCCCCCCCCCTAGAGAAAATTTTGGACCCCCCTAGAAAAAAGAGGCCCCCCTCCAAAGCTGAGAGCGGTCGGCTGACCCCCCCTAGGAGGCTGACCCCTCCCCTCCGAAATTTGGAAGTATATTTTTTATTTCTGTAAAACGGGTTTTTAGTTAAAGTGTTTAATACCTTTTGGCTAATAGGCTGTTTTATAATAAATTATATTAGACTACTTAAATTATTGAGTTAAAAAAATTTTTGCTAAAAAATTGGACCCTATGATTTCCCTAATTTGAAATCTCGCACCCGGGGTGACCCCCCCTAAAAAGCGGGGGTGCCCGGCGAAGCGCTGGACCCCCCTAAAAAACTTTTCCTTCCGCGGGGGTGGACCCCCCCCTATAGCGGACGAAAAACTATGGGTGAATAAAATGGAGGTGAGAAGGTGGAAAGCTAATATTTCAGGGAGAATTAAATTCTAAGAAGGGTTTCTACCTCGCTAGGAAGTGAGAGAGAGAAAAGGTTAGCCCCCATATTGAAAAATCGCTTAATGACTTTACTGCCTCAACTTAAGTTTTGAGGTAAAATGAATGTTTTAAACATAAAAAAGCTAAAAATGAATAAAAAAAGACTTTTTGACTAAAATTAGGTTTTTTACTATTTTTTTTCTTTAAAATGAAAAATCATATCGGTTCAGTGCACCAGAAAAAAAAAAGATATACATATTCGGCGTTTCTTTTCAGATTCTACCCCCTAATTTGGGGTTACCTCGGTGTTTTTGGTCAGGCCCGCTAGGGGGGATCATCCCTGGGTGGAAGGAAAATTTTTTGGTCCGGGGGTCTGGACTTCTCTGGCTTTTTGGGGGGGGGGTGACCCGGGTGCAAGATTTCAAATTTAGCGGTGTCAGGGGATAATTTAGCAAGTTTTTAAATAATAATTTAAGTGTTTTAGGTATAATAATGAATTTTATATACTAAACAGCTACTTAAGCTAAAAATGTCTTTACCTGTTTTACTAAAAAAACCGTTTTTGACAGTAAATAAAAAATTATACTTCTAAATCGGTTGGGAGGGGGAAGAGAGGTCAGTCTCGCTAGGGGGTCAGCAGCCGCTCTCAGGATTTAGAAGTATATTTTTTATTTCTGTCAAAACGTGGTTTTTTTAGTTAAACGTGTTAAAAGACATTTTTAGGCTTAAATAGGCTGTTTTGTATCTAAAATTCATTATTAGACTAAACCTTAAATTATTGATTTTAAAACTTTGTGAAAAATTGGATCCCTTGACACCGCTAAATTTGAAATCTTGCACCCGGGGTGACCCCCCCCCTAAAAAGCAGAGAAGTCAAGAACCCCTGGACCTAAAAAATTTTGGCTTCCACCCAGATAGATCCCCCCTACAGCGGGCCTGAAAAACCCTATGGGTTACCCAATTAGGGGGGTTAAAATCTGAGAAACGCAATATGTATATCGTTTTTTTTTCTGGGGTGCCTGAACTATATTATTTTTCGATTTTAAAGAAAAAATCGTAAACGCTATTTTAGGTCAAAAGTCTTTTTTTATTGCATTTTTGAGCTTTTTTATGTTTAAAACATTCATTTTGACCTCAAACTTAAGTTTGGAGGCAGTTAAAAGTCATTTTGAAGGATTTTTTCAATATTGGGGGGGGGCTTCTCTTTCTCCCCCACTTCTGAGCGGGGGAGGGTTTAGAACCCTTCTTAGAATTTAATGTCTCCCTGAAATATTAGTGCTTGTGCCACCCTCCACCTCCATTTTATTGCACCCATAGGTGTTGGTGGGGTCCGCTGGGTCCGCCCCGGGTGGAAGGCCAAAATTTTTTAGGGGGGGAGTCCAGGGGGTCCGGCCGGACCCCCCTGGCTTTTTCGGGGGGTCGACCCCGGGTGCGAGATTTCAAATTTAGGGGGGGGGTCAGGGGGGTCCAATTTTTTAGCAAAATAATAATAAATAACTACATTAACTGTTTTTAGGTCTAATATTGAATTTTATGTATTAAAACAGCCTATTTAGGCCTAAAAAGTGTATTTAAACACTGTTTTTACTAAAACCCGTGTTTGACAGTAAATAAAAAAATATCTTCCAAATTGGTCGGGAGGAGGGGGGTCAGCCTCGCTAAGGGGGGGGGTAGGGCCGGACCGCTCTCGAGCTTTGGGGGGGAGGGGGGGGGGGCCCTTGATTTTTTCTGGGGGGGGTCCAAAATTTTGGCTCTAGGGGGGGGTGCCCCCCTCTGTCCCCCCCCAAAAACCCTATGATTGCCCCCTGTCGAAAAATAAAAAATATCCAAAATTTGGCTCCTTTTAGCTCTTATACGCCATCATCGCCAATTTTTTGCAATTTTTAGCTTATTTCAATGCATTTTTTACTTTCTTTATTTACATTTTTACTTAAATTTAGCTTTTTTGTCCTTGTTCTCTTTTTTCCTTCTTTTTTTCTTTTTTTTTCTCCTTTTTTTCTTTTTTTTTTCCTGCTTGCCCCCCGTTTTATAGTCCCCCTTTTCGAAAAAATTGCCCCCGTGCCCCCATTGTGGAAGTGCCCCCACCACTAAAACCCTGAGTGGATGAAGAAGTGCACAGGTCTGCGCTTAGAAAGGCATTGCGCAACCACAGTTTAATTTTTTTTCCTTTTCAGTTTTATTATTATTAATACTGAATTAGTATTCAGTCAACCCGAAAAGGATGGCGTCCGTGGAGGAGTTGTGGTCTCTCCCGACTCACACAGAGACCGAGGGAAGCGACGAATCTAATGAGTTCGAAATGGTTTCCTCCGCCGGGCTGATGCAACAGCAGGAGAACGCCTCCCCCAACACCCTGCGACCGGATGAAACCGAAAATAATCCCCCAGCCACCGGCGCAAAAACGTCCATTTCCACCAGTGGGGAAATTTCTCTTTCCACCAGCGCCCGGACTGTGAACCGCGGTGAAAGTCTGGAAATAGACACGCAGACCTTCGTCCTGATACAGCGGGAACAGGAAAATATGAGGAGTCAGATTATGGAACAGCAGAGCATGCTTACGGCGGGATTTGAAACAATGAAAACGGCTTACGAACGGAAGAACAGAGAAGTATAGAAATCATTGATTATGTATTTATTTACAAAAAAAAAACAAAATTGGCCAACAAAAATCAAAAGACAGGCCCCTTGTCACTTATTAAGTGTCTGGGGGCAGAATCGAAATATCCCTTTCCTTGGGTTGGGGTAATTATTTTTGTTTAATTTGACTTTTTAAAACGTTAGAAAACCTAATTTTAAGTGCAGAATTCTGTATATTATTTTTTAATTTAAAAATAAACCTATATACGGTTAAGAATCATAGATGAACAAGGGGGAGGTAGGGTGGGGTCCACCCCATAGGTCTTTTTGGTCGGGTCCGCTAGGGGTGGGGGTCTGCCTCGCTAGGGGGGGTCAGGGAAGGTCCAAAATTTTGGCTCTAGAGGAGGGGGGGTGGACCTCTCTGTCTCCCACCCCCTCCCCAAAAACACCCCCCTGGCCTTGAAATTTTGGCCCCCCTAGAAAAAAATCCAGGGCCCCCTCCCTCCCCCAAATTTTCGAAATTTTTACCCCTGACCCCCCTCTGGATTTTAAAATCTGGGCCCCCCCCCCCCGGCCCCCCTCTCACCTCGAGAAAAGTTTAAGTACTTTTTTTATACTAAATTTTCTTCCAAAAACGTGAATTTTTAACACAAATTCATGTTTTTACACCCTTTTATACCTGTTTATTGCTTTTTATTCAATAAAATGTTGTATTATCCTATAAAAAAACCTATTATTAAACCTCTAATGGTTTAAAAGTATTTTGCTTCGAAAATTGGACCTCACCTGGACCTGACCCCCCCTCTAGGTTTCAAAATCTTCCACCTCGGGTCGACCCTCCCTAGAAAGCTAGGGGGGGGGGGTTCGACCCCCCTAGGACCCCCCTCCTAGATTTTGAAATGTCATTTACCCATGATAAATACCCCCTTCCCCTTCCCCTAGCTTTTTGACCGTGTTCATCTATGTTAAGAATTATCCCCTTCTACTTAATTAGAAGCTGTTCTTTCAAAAATAAAATATACTGGGAAATATGCTCCATTTTTTTCGCCACCTGTTTTTGCGAAATTTTTGCAGTTTTTAACCTATTTTAATGCAAATTAAGCGAGTTTAGACCTATTTTTATTTCAATTTCAAAAATGCCAACATTATAGTGTCATGTTGGCATTTGTGAGGTATTTCTGTGATACAAGTTAACTCTTGTTCACTTATGTCCATTGTTAGTATAAAGTTTATAATTCTGGATTATTTAAAACTTAAACATAGTTAAACTTGAACATAATCATTTTTCTTTAGATTTCGGATTTGAATGAAACAGTTAACGGTTTAAATTCTTTTGTTGAAAATATGAAAATAGATAACAAGGCACTATCTGACAAGGTGGAAGAACTTTTACAATACAGGTAAAAACATTAAAAGGCTTTGATAACAATTATAAAAACTCGAGTTTTTAAAAACATTGCTTTTAGAATTATTTAAATATACACAAAATATACTTCAATAAGAAAACCAAACCGGCTTTCAGACCTGTGCACTGCCCCCCCCCGGGGGTTAAAACGGGGGGGGCAATTCCAAAATAGGGGGAGGGCACGGGGGGCAACTTTTTTGAAACGGGGGGGGGCAATAAAACGGTGGGCAAGCAGGGGGGGGGGGGGAGAAAAAAAGAGAAAAAAAGAAGGGAAAAAGGAAAAAAAGGAACAAAAAAAAAAGCGAAAATAAGGTAAAAATAGGTCTAAAATGGCTTAAAATACATTGAAATAGGCTAAAAACTGCAAAAAATTCGCGATGATGGCGTCATCATAGGTCAAAAATGGCGTCATAATTTTAGGGTACTTTTTCATTTTTTGGCGGGGGGGCAAATCCTTATAATAAAACGGGGGGCATTTCCAGACCGTGGACAGGTCTGGGCTTTTCAAACGGCTGAAAATATTAAAGACTAAAAAAATTCTATTGTCGTTTCAATGACAGAATAAATAAAAAAATGTTGTACAAATTGCTTTTTAGCTTTTAACACACAAATTTATGTGTAATAATAAGTCAGAGTGGCTTTGTATTCTCTACTGATTGTGTATCCTTAGTCGTTATAAAGACTATATTTTCATGTATAAAATCATATATTAGCATGAAGGGTTGGGGGGACTTTATCAACCCCTTTCATAAATATATATACATTTTATACATACATACTTTTTGTACATAAATAGCCTATTTTGTTATATAAATAGTATATTTGTGCTAAAAAACTTAAATAAATGATTTTATGTGAGTTTTTTTGGAAATCAGACTCTGACCCCCTTTGTTTTCAAACTGGTCTACCCTGGGTGACTCCTACCCCTAAAGAGCTTCTGGGCTGGTTATTCTAGTCTCCCTTCCCCGGGACCCCCTTTCCCTCGAGCTTTCAAAGGGCCAAAGGTTCAAAACCTTCACTGTGACTTTTTGTTCACTCACCAAACTAAAAAGTAGAACAGAATAATATTTCATACTGTAAATAAAAGACCCTTCTGTTTGTTTCGTATATACATGGGCATGGAAGGGGGGGGGGGTTCACCCACCATTAAATTTTGTGTTGAGGTGGGGGTTTAAGTGTTCTGAAATGTTCTGAGTGTTTTAAGCAATAAAAAGCTCAAGAATGCAATCAAAGGATTTTTTAACATAAAATTAATGTTTTTTTAACCTATTTTTCCATTAAAATCAAAGACGATATGGATAAAATGCACTTTAAAAAAAACAATATGGGTACACTTTCCAGAAACA
>JASAMX010018644.1:0-10646 GCA_030248175.1 Microlaimidae sp. YZB2_3 | reverse complement strand
GATGAAAACATTCATAGAGAAGATGAAAATAATTCAAAATTATGACCGCCTTCAAATTTCTGGGAAACTTTTTAAAATGTATTACAGCCACATACGAAACGAAAAAAACTTATCTGTCTCATTTTTGTTATATAAGTTTCCAAAGTAGTGATAAAAATCGCTAGGATTAAGATATAATGTTTTTGGTAAGATGCGCTTGTCAGATTTTAACATTCCAATCCATTCTTCTTTTTAGCTTTTTTACAGTATTGTTAAAATTTTGTATATTATCATTTTTATGTAAAAAAATATTTACCAGACACAAATTTTTTTTAATTTTTGCCTTTACTTTTGTTTTATTTCATGCGTGTATTGATCACCAGTAAAAATTTTCGTGTTAAAGATCTTATGGAACAAATATGCCATAAGTAAAAAATGTTTAGACCTTCGTATTAACAAAAAGACATATTCATATTTAAACGGTTTTTGCGGCATAAAGTAAATGTTTGACCATTGGTAGTGTTTTATTTAATCCATAACAAAATCTCCGTAATATAATTTTCAACGTAGCGATGTTCCTGCTTACATGACTCCTAAAATAAGGGAATGAATTTTCACCTCTAATACAGCGGCTACATTTATGTCAAAATATATTTTAGTATAGTATGGTGTACCTTATGAATATAAACAAAATACGAGATAAATTTTGTTTGTAGAATCAAGTATGATTTTTACACGTTTCGAATTTTTCTTTTATTTTTATTAATATATTTTCAATAGGAAATTAGTTTAAACCCCCCGTATGTTCGTTTAAAAAATATTATAAAAGCTCGTAAAAATTAGGAACAAATAAAAGAAACAATTGCGGAATGTGC
Source organism: Microlaimidae sp. YZB2_3 (assembly GCA_030248175.1). Taxonomy (NCBI): domain Eukaryota; kingdom Metazoa; phylum Nematoda; class Chromadorea; order Desmodorida; family Microlaimidae; species Microlaimidae sp. YZB2_3. Next base: position 9,792 of record JASAMX010018644.1, on the reverse strand, counting down.
TTCGTAATTGCCAAAAAGGTAAAAAAGATAAAAATTTGTTACTCGTGGTTGTTTAAAAAAAATCGGGGTGAGTCACAGGAATCTGCCAATCATCTTTTCGCCGCAAAAAAAATGGCAAAATGAGTTATTTTATCTATTTTTTAAAAAACATTAGAAGGGTAAATTTTTGTTTTGACGATTTCACGAATAAAATTATATAAAATATACGTTATATATGTATACGATTTTTTCTCCAATGATATAAATCGTCTATTTACTTTTTTTAATTTGCCGTATTAATTTATTAACTGATAAGTTCAAAGTAAGTTACATTAACTCTGAAATTTAGTAACTTGGATTGGATTTGTTCTTATATTGTTATGTTTTCTTGCTTTTATCAATAAAGTTGTTAAAAGTAAAAATCACATTTTATTTTTAGGAAAATCCCTCAAAATTTTGCCCCCGCCCCCCCCCCCCAAGAAAAATCAAGGCCCCCCTTCTCCCTCAAATTTTCGAGTTTTTTTACCCCTGACCCTGACCCCCCTCTAGATTTTAAAATCTGATCCCCCCTCCCCTCCCGAGAAAATTTTTAAGTACTTTTTTTATACTAAATTTTCTTCCAAAAACGTGAATTTTTAGCACAAAATCATGTTTTTACACATTTTTAACAACTGAATGAAGATTCGATTATGGTCGTAAACCAGGTGAAAAGTGAATGAGTTTTCCGGTATCGAACATAGGTTTTATTTAATAAATTTTTCATTTTTGCTATAAGCGGCTTGTTTAAAAAGTTTGCTTAAAGACTGTTAACTAGCTCTGCGTCGGCTTTGGAAGTGGTGTTTTAACGGCTGTTTACATTGCTACTTGCGTAGCTTAAGGAGTACCTGTCTTGACCAAGTTTCACTCCGGTAAAATCCCCACAACCCGTTAATTTCAACAAGCTTTATGCATTAATTATGTCATCAACTCTTGTAAGTAGAATATATTTAATTTCGATTATGTCAGTCGCACATCTCTGTTAGTAATATCTATATATACAAAATTTGTCACAATTAATCGATTGGAATTGGAAAATAAATTATGAAAACGGCCAAAAATGTAAACAAAAACAACTTAAAAACAAAACAATTAAAAGGGAGAAAATTAAATTGTGAGATAATATGTTTGCTAAATAATTCATGGTTTTTGTGCGTTTGGTTTGGTTTTGGTTTTTTGTTTTTTTTTTTTTTGTTTTTGTTTTTACAATGGTTGGTTGGTTTCCCCCCCCGTTTTTTCTTTTTTTTTTTTTTTCCGTTTTTTTTTTTTTTTTGTTTTTTTTTTTTTTTTTTTTTTTTTTTTTTTTTTTTTTTTTTTTTCTTTTTTTTTTTTTTCTTTTTTTTTTTTTTTTTTTTTTTTTTGTTATCTGTGTCTACATCACAATATTTATTTTTATTATGTTTTTATATTTATTATTTATCGTGTTTTAACTGGATAAATAATTAGGTACCTTTAATTTTCATAAATTTTATGTGGACTGTTTGTAAAGATTTTAAACTGTGTTTGTGTCATTAAAAATATTAAAGAGATTTTTTTCTTAAGAAGAAGAACTAAAGATATTTACAAGTAGGTTATACATTTGTACAGAAAAAATTGATAATACATACTAATTATGTTAGTTTTTAGAATACTAAACGAAATTAGTGTTCTGCTAACTTAATCGTTTGGTGGAACACAAATTTTGTCGTTGACTGACGTTACGTTATTTATGAACGTAGTTGACCACTGCTTTAAAGGAAGAAAGTCTTGTTATGTTAATGTAAGCTTTTCAACAAGCTACAATTTCGTTTACAGATGGCTAATTTTTGTTGCGGGAAAATATTAAGATTTTTTTTTGTTATTAAATACGCAATGTGTATGTTAAACAACAGACAGAACCACAGAACCATGATAATGTACCACAGAACCATGATAATGTTCTAATAGAAAAAAATTTGCTAGTGTCTTGGATAATTTGGTTTAGATTTCAGTTGAATTACAGACCTTTCCATTCCATAGTCCGCCAACGATACCCCTCCTTCTTTTATTAGTGACTGTGCTCCCATTTCCTATTTTGATGCCCCTCTCGCTCGAAAATAAATAAAACATTAAAAAATAGTCGCCATTTTGCGTATTTTAGCGAGATTTTTGTAATTTTTAACCTTTTTTGTTGCTAAATTTGGGCCATTTTAAATCTATTTTTACTTAAATTTATATTTGCTGTTTTTTGGCCTTTTTTGTGCATTCCCGGTTTTTAAAAATTGCTTGCAACCCTCCGTTTTGCCCTTGCCCTGTCGCCTAAAATTAGAATCTGGGAAGCTGCCCTCCTATATAGGTAAGTGAACAAAAAACACCCGATTTTTTCAACAAAAAAAAACAAAAACAAAAACACCACATCCCCATGCCCATATTTCCTTAAATACAGCTCAAAAGTTAAATTTAAAGGTCTTAATGAAATCTACACCAAAAATTAACATGGAAAAGCTTTTTTCACCTATTGTTGTAACCCCAAAATTTGAAAAATATGACATTTTGAAAATTTTGAAATTTTTTGAAAGTTCACCTATTTGGAATCAAGGGCGTAGCCAGGGGGATTATGGGAGTTGTAGTAATCCCTCCTTTTGGGCTGGCGGAGGTAAAAATTTGGGGGTCCTAAGCTTAAGTGGGCAGCCTCCTGGATTTTAAGAGGGTATACCCAACCCCCGAAATTTGAGGAGGGGGGTGTCCATAGGTGAGAACGGTCCTGGCAGCTAGGGGGGTGGTTTGGTTACCCAGGGTAAATAGAATTTCGAATTGTACGAGGTGGGTCCCAGGCATACATGAGCAAGTTGGTTCGGAGTGGGACATTTGAGGTATAGGTAAAAATTAAACTTAAAACTACTTAAAACGCTAAAAATGGGGTATTTAAAGTATAGGTAGCCCAAAAAAAAAATTTTCGGGACCCCCTCAAATTTTGGGGGTCGGCTATACAGACCTATGCACGGTCTGGAAATGCCCCCCCGTTTTATTGGAGGATTCCCCCCCCCCGTTTTATTGCCTGCCCCCCTCCGCCAAAAATATGACGCCATTATTGACCTATGATGACGCCATCATCACATTTTTTTGCAGTTTTTAGCCTATTTCAATGTATTTTTAGCCATTTCAGACCTATTTTTACCTTATTTTCGCTTTTTTTGTCCCTTTTTTCTTTTTTCCCTTCTTTTTTTTCTTTTTTTCTCCTTTTTTTTCTTTTTTTTCTTTCCCCCTGCTTGCCCCCCGTTTTACTGCCCTCCCCCGTTTCAAAAAAGTTGCCCCCCGTGCCCCCCCGTTTTAGAATTCCCCCCGTTTAAATCCGGGGGGGCAGTGCACAGGTCTGTACGGTATATTCCCGCCTAAAATCTGGAAGGCTGCCCAGCCCACCTATGATCTCATCCATAGGTGGCCTTTCGGATTTGGAGGGGGTATACGCATGGGCGTAGCCAGGATTTCGGAAAGGGAGTCCAACCCTGAACAAAATTTCTGAAAGGGGGGGTCAAAATCATAGATGGGCAGAGGGGGGTTATACCCCCCCCAAAAAAAATGACACCCCCCCTAAATTTGGGGTACCCGCGGACCCCACCCAAATTCGCCTCCCGGAGAAAAATTTTTAAGCGTTATAAAAGGACTAAAAAAAAATTTTCCTTGTTAATTGTTAATTGACAATTTATCTTAGTTTATCGATTACAAATCGATTATCCCGTTCAGTAGTTAAGGTATATAGTTTAATAAAACTACTATAAACACTATTATCCTTTAATTAACGTTTTAAACACCTGTTTTAAATGTAAAGGGATAAAAAACCTTAAATTTTGTAATAAACATCATCTGGAATTAAAATTTCTAGTGTATTTTAGTGCCTTAAATTAAAAATTTTCTCCCCCGGGGGGCATTCTGCCCCCCAGACCCCCCTGACAAGGGGCTCCGCCCATTTACCCCAGACCCCCCATATCTAGACCCCCCTTCAGAATTAGTAGGGCCCCCCCCCCCCCCCCCCCCCCGAAATGAAATTCTGGGCACGCCATTGCAAAAGGGGTCTAGACCCCTTCCCCTGGCTACGCCCATGTATCTATATAATCATTAATTAAATATAAGATTATGGATTAAAAAGTTTGTGATACTTGACTTTATAATCAAGACAATAATATTACTATTCTATTATTACGTAATTATTAAAAAAAACTATGATTTCTAATCTAATTATAAGAATATATAAACACATTATTTTTAAAAGAATTAAAAAATAAAATTTATAAGTTGAAATAAGGTCTTCTTTTAATTTTACACAGTTTTAAAGCATTTATAAGCTTGTTTTACGTATTTTTACGCGTTTTAACCCTCAAATTTGACCCCCCCTTATACCCCCCTAAATCCGAGAGGCTGCTCACCTATGGTCAAAATTCTAAACGTTATAAAAGGACTAAAAAAATTTCGTGCGTAGTCTTTATTGCCTTGTTTATGTCACCTACTTCATTATTTTCCTATTCTTCAATTAAAAAAATCTATAAAACAAAGAAAAAAATTTTTACAAACAATTTGATACCTTAAAATTTTTGATTTCTAATACATTATAACTGAAAAATGAGTACATTGAATAACAACTGATTGAGCAATGCAAACTGCGAGAAAATGTTTTTAAAATTACTTGTAACCTTTAAATTTTTAATACCACTATATAACAATCTAAAGGGGGGTACGTCCATAGGTTTTTTTGGAAGGGGACAGAAGGGTCCCCCCCTAGAGCCAAAATTTCGGACCCCCGCCCCTTAGAAAAATTTCAAAGAGGTCCCCCCTCCCCCCAAAGCTCGAGAGCGGTCCGGCCTGACCCGTGACCCCCGCCCTTCCCCCACCCCCTCCCGATCCAATTCGGAGGTAAAAATTTTTATTTACAGTCAAAATAGCAAGTTTTTAGTTAAAAACAGTGTTTCATTTTGGGGGGGGGACGGATTGTAGTACAAAAAAAATTTCCGCCCCCCCCCTCCCGAAATTTGGAGGGGGGAGGGCGGAGCCCCCCCTTAATTTTTGAAAACGTTAAAAAAGCAGGAATAAACGTAGATAAAGATGTATAATACACTGTTTTTGGCCTAATAACGTATTATCTAATGTTTTAGCGGTAAAAACATGTTTTCTTAGTTAAAAATTACATTAGCACACATTGACAGAGCCTGGATTTCACAAAAAAAATTAGAGACCTTTCAGACCCCTTGGCTACACCCACATTGTAAATCAAAGCACATGAGCTGGATGAGCAGCATCTCGACTCCATGTTTTTTAGGGTACCTACACCTTACCTATATGAAAAAATCCGAACCAATGCTATAGGCGGCTGGAAAATTTAGGAGGGGGGAGGTATATAAATCAACCAATATGATTGTTTGGTTTTCTTTCTGTGTAGTACTTATTACTAATAAAAAATATTGTACTAACTTTGAAATAACATTAGCATTAGGCAATATAAATAGCGAGATATATGTATGTATACTATAGAAAGTGACCGCTGAGCGAAGCGAAGTGGAAAATTTTTTTGGTTTTTGGGGGTCAATTGGGGTACTAAAATTATTTTATAGTTTGGCGCTAAGCGATTAGCGTGGAGCTAGAAAATTTTGAATTTTTAGCCTCTGAAAACACCCGTTCCCGCCATCCCGGCCCCCCCCCCCAACCACTATCCTTATTTTTCCCCCTGTCCGATCGTTTCGGGCCTGTCCCCGCCCCCCCCCCCCCTCGTTACGTCCCTGTATTAGATCTAAAAACACTTAAAATTGTTGAGTTAAAAAACCTTTTTTAAAAAGTCGAACCCCCCTGACCCCCCGAAATTTGAAATCTCGCACCTGGGGTCGACCCCCCACTAAAAACCAAGGGGTCCGAACCCCCCTGGACCCCCCTAAAAAATTTTGGCCTTCCACTGGGGGGTGGACCCCCCCCCCTTAGCGCAGTGGCATAGCCAGGATTTCATTTCGGGGGGCCGGTCTGGGGCAGTGGCGTGCCCAGGATTTCATTTCGGGTGGGGCGGTCTGGGGGGGTAAATACTAACCCTGAAGGGGGGCCTGGGGGGGCGGTAGTCCCCCAGCTATGGGGGGTCTGGGGGGCGAGAGCCTCCCAGCGGGGTCAAGGGGCAGAGCCCCTTGTCAGGGGGTCCGGGGGGGAGAAAATTTTGAATTTAAGGCGCTAAAATACAATAGAAATTTTAATTCCAGATGATACTTATTACAAATTTTAAGGTTTTTTTATACCTATACATTTAAAACATGTGTTTAAACGTTAATAAAAGGATAATAGGGGTTATAGTAGTTTTATTAAACATGTATGCCTTAACTACTGAACGGGATGGATAATCGATTTGCAATCGAAAAACTAAGATAAATTGTCAATTTAAACTACCCGCGTAGCGGGAAAATTTTGGTTTTTTGACTATTAATATGCCTTTGGAAGGCATCAGGAAAGTTTCTGTATTAATATTAAAGAAAAAAATTTTTCTCTCTCAAAATTCAAAAAACGTAAGGGTCCCCCCTTACAAAAAAATCCGGCTTCGCCGGATTTCGGGGGGGGGGGGGCCGCCCCCCCCCCCCCCGGCCCCGCCCCTGGGCACGCCACTAGTCTGGGGGGAGAAAAAGTGCCACAAAAGCGGCTCGCTGCGCTGCCGCCTGCGCCGCGTAGCAGCGCCAGCCGACGCGAAGCGTCGGCCGGAGGGTCTGGGGGCGTCTCTCCAGCCGCCGGTGGCAAAATTTTTTTCAAATATGCACTAAAAACTGCTTAAAAATCGACCCCTGGTGTTTGCGTGAACATACATTTTACTTTTGTTTTTTTTACCTAATTTCTGCACAATTATGTCTGATCTTCAAAATTATCAGGCAATCCAATTTTATATAACACAAATATCTATTTTCTGATGTCTTTAAATTTTGCGAATGAGTATATGGTGTAAGTTATAATAACGAAAAATATTACTGAATTAATTTTACTGTATATATATATAAATCTGACCTTCCCGCGTAGCGGGAAAATTTTTTATATTGATTAATTTCTGATTTTAGAATGCACTAAGATTTGTATTAAATTTTTATAACTCAATATTGGAAAAGTAAAAAAAATCTTTACAAACTGCCACGCTTCACCATGGGGGAGGTGGAAAGGCGGACAACCCCACAAGTGTAAAAACCGTTGTTAAGGGGTTTAAAACAGCCATTATCAAAAGTACATATCTTATAATATATGAGTTTACCATCTATATAGTATTACCATTTAATATCTTATGTAAAGGCACATGCCTTAGCTATGTAAAGTGTGTACAATATTGATCATATTGTTATATGTTAAATGTCCGCCGATTTTTATTCCTTACTTTTGACCTAAAAATTTTTTTTCGGGTGTTGGGGAGGTGGTAAAAGACGAATGCCGAAAATTTTTTTCAAAAATTTTTCCGAAACTATTAAAAATGTTAAATTTATCACATAAGAAATCTTGATATATTGTTTGTGTAAAAAACCCAAATATTCAACTTACAATAAGCTGTCAAAAATGAGGAATTTAAAAATTGGAAGCATTCCAAGCCTGTATGCTGGTAGCAGAAAACCTTTAAATTAAAGAATTTTTTATCATAATTAGCCTTAAAAATTTTATTTTTTTTGAATTTCCAGCTTATTTTGTTAGAAAAACATATTTTCAAAGTTAAAATCCCACTACAAAATTGCCAAATATCGCAGCTAAAAATGTCTCCCTAGTTTTTCTTACTTGCAAATATGTTTCCCCGTTTGTCAACACAAAAACAAATTTCTAATAACGATGTCTTTTATCCCCCTCCAATATCCCAATGTAATTTTTTAAGTAATGCTATTTTTCGTTTGTTAACTCGTTTGAATCCGAAATACTTGGTCCGAATTACGTCATTTTAATTGCGGAAGAACCAATAAAAATCATCAATTATGACGTAATAAGAAAAATTTGCATCACGTAAGGAAGTATTTTGGAATTTTAACGAAAATTTATGTTGCGTTTTTATGGGGTCATTCGGCCCATTTTCCAATATTTTATATCAAAATAAATAAAAAAAATTAAAACTAATCTTTTTAAGTTTATTATCTCTGTAAAACTTTTTAATTTAAAGATTTGCTGCTGCCAGCATACGGGCTTGAAATGCTTCCAAATTTCAAATTCGTCGTTTTTGACAGCTTATTGTAAGTTTAATATTAGGTTCGTTTTACACAAACGATATATCACAATTCGTCATATGTGATAAATTTTACATTTTTAATGGTTTTTCAAAAAATTTTGAGAAAAATTTTTAGCATTTGTGTTTGGCCCCTTCTAGCCCCCCGGGGGGGGGGGAAGGTCCACCCCCCAAAAAAATTTTAGTTCAAAAGTAAGGAATAAAAATTGGCAGACATTTTATATATAACAATATGATCAATATTGTACACACTTTGAGCAAGAAGCAAAACAAAATAAATAATTCGGACAGTGTATTAGTGTTGAAAAAATTTGCAAAAAATCGCGAAAACCGCGCGCATTATAAAAAAATTAAGCTTGATTTTGCTCAAACTTTCAGAAAAAACTCAGAAAAAGTGTGCTTTAACAGCATACCAAGCGGCGTTTCTTATCTTGTACTAATAAAAAAGTTTTGTTTTTTTGGAACCAGGTTTTTTTCACCGCATCAGCTGTAGTGATGACATCCTTGAAAAACATTTTTTCCTAACCTTTTCAAAAGATAGCCAAGATTCTGAGCTATGCTTCCGATATATGTCCCGCATATATTTTAACCTCCGTTATGAATATATAAGATTTCAAAGTTTGAGTTTTGTCGCCAGCCCGCATCATTTTTGTAGAGACTATAGTTTTAGTAGTCTAAGTGAAAAGAACGTATTAAAGATTCTTAAGAATAATTGTCACACACAAAATATGGGACTTTTTGAGATACTTATTAAATAATATCATTATAATGGTTTAAGTAATAAAGCCACAATCTCCGGCTATACAATGCTTCCGTCAAAAAAAGAAAAAAAAATAGTTACAAGAAGAAGAATTATATTAAATGGAATAGTCTGACGGTACAGTGCGTCTACAGAGTATATGCCAAAGTCTGAAACAAGTCTTTTTAAAACCTATAACTTAATGACTGATTTATGAAATTTTCAGAAGCAAAAACAAATAATAACAATACGTGTAAAAGCTTTAGTTTGCGTTTTTTAACCATTAATAAAACTTTATTCACGTATTTTTCTAAAGTTAACTTTTACGTGGTCTAACCAGCTGTAAATACCACCGTATTAGTTAAGTCACGCGTCGTCAAAACGATACTAAAAAAAGTACAGCGCCAGCGTCACGCTTATTATTATTTTTTAATAAATAAAACTTTGAAATAATATTGTCATCAGTAATGCAAGAATTTAAAAAAGTACTCTGTTGTTTTTGCCGGTTTTCCGGCGCGGAACGCAAGATGGCGCTCGAAACTGGTGCCGTTTCTGCCACCAATAAAACCGGTCTGCTTTTTTTGTGCGGGTTTTATGAGGAGATGTTGGTTGTTGCTCTGAACAACTCTATTGTTGCCAGTTATCGGCCGCCTTGTTGGGAGATTTTATTTGTATATTTTTCAACTTTTTTATTTTGATCAATAAAACGATAACAAGGACCTAAATCAAAAAAGTGTTTCCTAAGAAAATTGCGTAATTCCTTCTTCTTTCTTATGAGCCCATGCTTATTTTTGATCAATCAGTAACGAATGAGGAATATCGCTTTTAAGGATAGAGCGTTGGAATAATAATAATAATAATAAGAAGAAGAAGATGAAGG